>JAQGAW010000328.1:0-32514 GCA_034698025.1 Phthiracarus crinitus
CCTTAATAAACATAGAGAAAAAATCCCTTAATAAATATAGAGACCTGTCTACAGACATACAGACAGACAGACAGACATACAGACATCTCAAATCCAATAGCTGACTTTTACAAAGTGAGCTAAAAATTGTAGCATTTTTTCTTATCCTTTTAAAGTGATTGAATGCCAGTTTATAGCTATCATTAATTTAAATTTCATATCTAAACGCTATTTTTCTGTTTGGGTGAATCTCATCAACCCATCTAAAGAAAAATCAATGGCAAAACTATTTTCTGTGCTGCGCTGTCATCTAAACTTAAATCTTATATCTCTATGACAGTTAAACCTTCGGGTATACACGATGTTCATGAAAGCCCTCATTTTTGTGAATTTTTAAACTTATAAAACTTTTTTAAAAAATAGAGTATTTTGAGAGTTTGTTTTGTTGTCAAAACATATAATTATTTTTCTTTATAGAATAGCAAAAAAAAATATGGAATTTTTTTCTAACAAAATATTTTCTAAGAATCACTTAAAGTAATGTTTTTTGTTATTTTTCTATGAAAGAAATATTTGGTTTTAATTTCAGTTACATTTTCCTTTAAAAATATTCGCATAAATTGTAAAATACATTCATTTGTATTAAAACCGAAACATCATTTTCTTATTAACAGTAGAGGTTAATTTAGTTGTGATAATTTCATCACATTAGCTTTAAATTATACTACTTGTCCATCAAATATCAATTTATTGACACCGAAATTGATTGGAATGCTAACTAAAACGAAATCGTTTAATTTTAAATTAACATCACTTTAGCAGTAATATTAAGGATAAAAATTGTTTACTCGTGTGTGCATTAAATTAATCAGTTTTTTCTCATACGTGAGCATTTATTATCTGTAGAAACGCCGTGTGATAAGTAATAAATTAGATTTTTTTTATCCATAACAAAAGTGGGCTATTGTCGCCTTTTGACAATATAATTATTGAATAAAATTAGGGTTTTTAGCAAAACTTGATTTTTTATAATTAAGTCTCAAATAAATTTTCAGCGTTTTAAGACAAAAATATAAATGCCAACACAAAATAAGATCATAAGAAATTAGCCATTCTTCATATGATTGATAGCCGCTATTATTTTAGATAATTACATAATATATATTTGATATTTTTTAAAAACTACGTTTCTTTTGCAACTAAATTGTATCAAACTTATAAAAACGCGTTTTCAGATCGAACGCACAGAAAAACGGAACTTTTTATGTCAGTTTTTCTATTTATAGTTGATCTGCAAAATTAATAAAAAGTGAATTTTTCAAAAATGATTGCACACTTTCAAAGCAAAATAATTATGTCGGGGCTTCTATTAATTTAATTTTCATTTAATAATAAGTTCAAGTTATTAAGTTTATGCGCATATGTATTATAAATGAATTTTAAAGTAATTTTGTCCATTTAAGGCAATGTGTGCCGATTTCATACAACACTATTAAATCTCTTCACACAGTTAATCAAAAGTGATTCCCTAAAAGTGTCTCAACATTAACGTATTCATTAAATTAGAATTTAATATACAAACCATCTTTGGATTCTAAGCACTTTTAAAAATTTTCTTACATTTCGAGAAAAATTCCTATATTACTCTTTTTTAATTTATTGAACTTACGCTCAGAATTTATTAATTATTTTTTTTTGTAACAAAAAAACTGAAATCGTATCAATAATTACAACTGTTATTACTGCAGTTGTAATTATTTCCATCGACACATTGATCTGTTATCATTTACACACTATTGAAATGCATTCAAATAATTAAACTCATTATACCCGGAATACCGAAATAATATATACATTAAAAGGTTTATAAAAATGTTGTTTCGTTAATTATGAAATATTGTTTATTTTTATTGGTAATCCCATAACTTTACTCAAATTATAAGACAATATTGAAATGATTGAGTTAGCAATTATTAAGTCGTAAGTATCAAATTGTAACTATAGTGTGCCCTAAATTAACTATAGTAACAAAAGAAAGTCTTAAGTAAAAATAAAACTACAAGTGTTATAAATCTTATGAAGATATTTTCGACACAATTAAATCGCTACATATAAGGTATTGTATTCATTAATGGTTTAATGCATTTATCAATAGTTATTTTAAGTTATTTCGTAAGAATAAAAATTAAACATAAGCATTAAAACTAATTAATTAGGATAGAAAACAATGCTTGTCTGAACGCATACTTATCTTTGGGTTAAATAACCGACTATAAACTGTGTTCAGTTGAGTTACTTATTTTAATTCTTTTTGGATATTTAAGGAGTCAACTTAAAAGCAGAAAAAATAAAGTGAACAAAAAAGTAAGTAATAGGTGGGCATTAGTAGGGGATTAAAGTGTATTCGTACGATTTCGATGCTACGAAAACAAAATGCAAGACATGTTAAGAGTATAACTAGAGGTAAACATATTCGGATTTAAGTTTTTTGATTTCAATCTAAATTACTGAAACTATATTTTTTTGAAAAACACTTCAATCACATTACGATTACATTTTGCGTATATTTTTAAGGCGAAAAATTATTTATAACAAATATAGGTAATTAATCATTAAATTACGCTGACTTGAATTTTTATAAGTGATATTTTTACCCGAATATTTGTGACCAAAAATACAGAAATGTGCGCATAGACTAAAAAACATAAAATAAAAATAATATAGATTTGCGCATTTTTACTTTTTCATGCATGCAGTCGTATAAATCATAAGCTATTACAGAATATGTCACAAAAATAGTTCAAAGTGTGTTTTTATTATAAATTATAGCGATAAGAATCCTTAGTATGAGAATTGATGGGAAATTAAATTTTATTATATGTCGATGACATAGTACTGCGCATAGCAATTACACTCAGAATAATACTGTGTAAGAAATACTGAAACAGATTTCTGGTAATAATTGTTTACATACGAAAAAACTTTATCGTTAGTCTGATTTTTTATGTTTGCCAATTAAAATAGAATAAATACCCCAATTATTTTGACTCATCTCTGCATATGGAACAATATCTTTGTAGTTAATTAACTTTCGAAATAACATTCAGATTAGTTTTTGATCTCGCATTTTGAGGAAAACTTCTTTTTTAAGGAAGCAGTCGTGTATTTTATAATTATTAAGGATTATTTGCTATTTTGTTGGTTTATGTTTCGTTAATTATTAAGTAATGAGTAATACAGCACATATTAATCGCTTTTTAAACAGTTATCTATAAGCTAATGATAAATGCTAACGAAATTTAATTACAGGTTATCCTAACTATGATTACTGTGCGTTTGAAACCATTTATTTCAGTAAAAAAAAGCTATACACACATTTTAAACCATTAAAATGATATTTTTGCAAAATTAAACAATTCAATGATAGTCAAGTTGCCATTATTTCTCAAGTTATTTATATAAATGTAACTTATATTATAAATTACATAGTTTTTTCAAGGAGTGGTAGCATTTAATATACAAAGAATGCCAGTTATTAATATATGCCTCAAAGTGTTTTGTGGATATTTTAAAAAAACAGTTAACATCGAAACCCAATACAATGCCAATTATTTGGGGTAAATGTGAGCATAAATTATTAGCCACACTATTATTTTTTGTTTCCCACTGACCCACAATTACATTCCTCGTTCTCTATATTGAGAACAATTATTTTATATAGAAAATATTTATATATGTATTTATTTAGCTTTCGAGAAAAATAAAATAAAATGCTAATCCAATGTTCGCGGATGCGATCATTTTTTTCAGATATGATAGTTTTACCGCTAATGCTAAGTATATTTTGTTGGATCATATATCTCATTAAGCTTTACGATAAAATTCATTTATTCAAAAGATGAACTTAATTTATGAAAGATTTGTTTTGGGAAATTATGCTTTAAATGAAAATTGACTGCTAATGTAATGCATGATATTTGTTTTACACATGCATTATCACGTTATATAATCATTAAAGTTCAAATGTTAAGCCCAATGTTAAGGTTGTTTCCATAATTCTAAATTCAATTTTATATTTAAGCTTTTTATTAACTAATAATGAGAATTATTCGTTATTGTTAACAAAAATAAATAATAATCGCATATATTTATTACCACATAATGCGCTCAAATACTTGTTAGACTTAAAAATTCATAATAAATTAATCGCAAACATAAATGGTTTCAGTCATTTAATATTAAAATACATAAATACAACTGTACTTTTAAAACATTTAAGAAATAATTCATTAGTTAAGAAAGCGTAGATTAGAATAAGTTAATAGTCTGCGAAAGTGAATAACTTTATAGTAAACATATAAAGATTTTGTTGATAAAATTGAAACCGGATATTGAATTATTTGTCTCCAAAATGAGGTCAGTTTTGAAAGTGACTTGAAATTTATTTTTTACAGTCACTGCTATTGATAAGGATATGACTGAAACTAAATAAAAATTTTAAGATCCATTCTATGGTACGTTACTATCGAAGTGATTCGTGTGGAAGACTTAGTAATGAAGATATTGAGCAAATATCAGAGAAGCGGAATGACATCAATTGAGATCAAAATAATAATAACGGATCTCATATTCTTTAGATTCATTCGATTCTGCAATCAAATAAATGGTTATGAAAGAGATAGTAAATGAAACTTTTGTTTGGATCCAATACTAATAAGTATGTAAGCATGCAATTAAGTATGAATTTGAGCCAAACATAACAAATGGAAACTTTTGTGATTTTACTGTATTATTCAAATACTAATTGGTATTCGTTTTAATATAATGAATAATTAACAAAAGCTTGTAATATTATTTTTATTGTTTAGTGTGTTATGTATGATACAAATGTTCATTCGCTTGTTTATGTAATTTAAACGATAAATAAATAAAAATCGCATTCATTTTTAACTGCAAACTGCTTTGAGTTTAGAAGTTTAAGAAACATTTACTGTATACTATAAAAATGTGGTTACAGTTACTTAACCTTAAAAATATTTCGTTAATTAACTTTAATTATAAGAAACAGAAAGTTCATCTCATTATTAGTTCACAAAAGTTTATTTGAATTACGAATTCATGGGTAAAACCGCACAATTCATGAATATATGAAAGTTTGAAAGGACGCGAAACAACCTTTTAATAATAAGGCATTGTCTTAGTGGTGATGACATATTTCATGAACATTTGTGCGCATAAGTATGCATAGATATATTCACTTCCCTGTTCTTTTGTGATTAATTGTGAGCAGTTGATGGCACCCACAGGAGATTATTATTAAAATTGAAAAATTTTTTCCGCTTCGCTTTTTTCTTTGAGTTAACTTATTCATCTCCAAACTTTCAGAGAATAAAGACAAGCATTTCATTTTCATTTTTTATTTCTAACCAATGGTTAGAAAAAGGTATGCTTTAGTTTAATGTAAAGTCAATTCATAACACAGCGCTTAAAAAGAAATGTGTTAAAGAGAAATGAATTGAACTGAAATGCAGAAATTGAATGGCTTTGTGCTAATTTTAGTCTAATCCATATTTCATATTTTTCTACCTGTCTTTTCAATTTCCTTCATACTCCGTCAGTTATAATTTCCAATTCATTAATTAACAGTTACTGCCATCGAATAAATCTTCAGAATCTTTACTCTAACTCGAGAATAATTGTTATATCGGTTTTATTATTTTTCTTTATTATTTAATTTGTTGAAATATTAACTAAATAGCATATCTTGAATATACTGACTTCACTCCTGATATATAATTAAAAAACATCGAAAAAAATTTCGATTAAAGTATTTAATGAATATTACAGTAATATGGAAACTAATAATAATTAAAACTAATATTAGTTGTGGAAATTCATTAATCAATTCGTCTTTAATTCTCTTTATTCAAACATTGGAGACAAAATTCTCAACCTATCAGCTACTGTTCAAGTTTTATTAATCAAATCACATGTAGTAATTATACGAGTATCAGTAAATATAGTTTCACCAGAGAACGAATTGAAAATATCTTTACGCTATCATGCAAATACATTTTGTTTAAATTATCGGTAGATCTGAAAAGGAAATCGATTTGCTCGATATATACCAGTTTATAGGCCAAAATTGTTTTCGAGATTTGAAAAGAATTTGAAATACTATTATTTATTCACAATATTATTCACCCAAACGGGATGTTATATGAATTCCATGAGGGTTTCGCAGACACAAACATGAGTTACGCTTACTATTCAGACTGTTAGTTGTTTCGCATAAAAATTGAAATCGTTTAAACATAATACAATTTTTGCGTTGTATTTATGTTGTTTGAAATGAATATATCTATTGTTCTATAAATTATTTATTTATTTTATGTTTGCTTGAATTTTGTATTTCGTTTGGTAGAATATAAATCTATAATTACATGCTTTGAATACCGCGAAAGTTTTTAAATTCCAAAGTTTTATTATCCATACAATATATTGTATTATGTTTGATTCACAGTGAAGTTACAGAACATCATCTAAAATTAATTTTATATAGAAATTTTAAAAATAGTATTTCGTGGATAATAGTAATTTTAAAAGCGATTCGAAGTATTCAAGTTTTATAAACAATAGATAAGAAACTATAATTAGCTATTTATCAGTGCTTAAAATCAATTAATTAAGTTTTAATTTATCTCTGAAAGACATGTCAATTTTGTTATATGAAATAAAAGTGAACTTCACTATAATAGCAAAAAATGTGGTAACAGATAGATATAAATTGTCTTAAATTAAAAGGTAATCAAAAAAACAATTTTTATTTAACTGGTTTTAATAAAATATTTTAATAAGAATTTTTAATTATAATAATAAATGTCTTATTATGACTCAAATATAGTGTTTATCAGTAAATGATAACATGAATGAGATTATTAATAATACTGTATTTTTTAATTACAAACATTTTTTACTTTACTTCATTTTTATTTCATTTCTATAAATTCAAGTTTAACGAAAAATTTCATGTAACGTTTTATCTTTTAGATAAACGGTATCGTATTTTAAACTCTAATACTGTACTATCACTTTAGAATAATTTTAGTTTTAGTTCTTGTTTTCCGTATAACTTCAATTAATGCTTACTTAAAATCGTTTTTTTGTCAAAAACCATGCATTTCGTATAAATAATAAAACAGGAATTATTGTCTGACAAGGCTTATGAGAAACACATGACCGCTAGTTTTTCTGTAGTATTAATTATAATTGAATCTTACCATATAATTTATTAGATATGTATATTAGAGAATTTTTTGTTGATAACTAAGGATGTGACAAACCGGGACTTAAAAGTACCAAAAACGGGCGGGAAAATCGGGAAATAAAAAAGAGCAATATGAACTGCATTTGATCCAATTTGAAAAAAGTTTGTAAATTTTTATTTAATTAAACAATTTCCGTACATTTCTGTACAAAAGAGTCAAATTAAATTGTATGATACATTTTTAATTTTTTCGGTTAGACTATGCTTATTATCTCCTAATAAATGTTTATACTGTGAAAAATAACGCTCAACTTCCAAGAAAAAAGAGGTGCATATTTAATAATTTGAAACTTAGATACAGAAAAATTTGTTAGATTCAAGTTTTCTTTTAAAATAATTATTAACTTTCTAAAAGTATGTTAAAATGGGGAAATCATTACAAATTTACTTAAAATCGGAAAAACCCAGAAAAATATTTTTTATATAAATTTAATTTACGAAAGTAATACTTTTAATTAATAGGAATTTCCCGAAGAAAACAAATCCTTTTTAAAATCAGAAGTTACCCGCTAAATCACATCCTTATTGATAACATTAATAATAATAATATTGAATAAAATAAATATATTTATAATTTGATGTAACCTCTACTTAATAGTCAATCGTTAATCCACTGACTAATAAGTAATGAGTTTTGTTTCATTTTTTATATTCTATATATATTTATATTTAATTAATTTATATGAAAAATTTAATATTAATGTTAGGCATCAGTTATTTGCAAGATTTCAAACGGAATAACAAATATAATAAAATAAACATATTTAATGCTTTCAATACATCGTAATATTAAGTGACAACGATTTCAATGCTCAATAATTATAATTATAATAATAATGCAAACAAATGGTTATATTCAACTGAAGTAGAAATAATTATTTCAAATTACGATCAATTAAGAACTAATTATAAATTGTAAATATATTTTAATTGAATAACGTATTAATCGTTTACTCGATATAAAAATTAATAATTTAAATATACAGTAATACAATCAGTATTAAGTTTTATATGAACTAATTTGATGAAAATTTACATTATATTTAATTTGATATGATTTTGACAACCAATTCAATTAATCGTTTTAAATATTAAATAAAATTACAACAAAAAATTTGATTTTCGTAATAATCAAAATAAATTGAAAATTTGATATTTCTTAGAATCACGTCTAGAATATCGATGAATCGGTATGTAATTTAAATCTTAATTTGTATAATAATTACGAAAAAAGCAAAACTATAATAAATAATTGGCTGATCGAATATCTCATTAAAATCGAAAATATCGGTGTTTGCGTATAAGTGTCACGAACACGATCTTATTCAACGCAATCAATGTATTCAAGAAGCAATTAGTTAGCATTTTAGCGTTGCGTTTATATCTAATTTATAATCTTATTTAACTCATTTAATACAATATAAGTTTCAATTTATAATAATATATCAGTATGTTTTCAAACGCTAATAATTCAAGCGATATAAAGTTTATACTCTGAATTGATAGCAATTTTTTTAATCTTCAAGTTTATTGTATAAAATAAATAATCTATAGGTTATTGTGAAAAAGTGTGTGCATTTAATTAAACTGGTTTAAACTTTATAGCGTTTTTATGCGCAAATCATTAGTCACAAGAAAAATTCCTTCTGTGTATGTATTATTGTTTAAAAAGGATTATCATTTAGATTGTATTGATCGTAAATTGTTGTTCTTTTTCTGCGATTTTTTTTGTTCTGATGTATGGCTGGTATGTGTAAAGAGACTTGAACTTCCTTTAGAAATGATACATGCGTTTTCAATTGCGTTAATAAATAAATCTTATTATTATTATTTTTGTTGAGCTCATTTAGCTTTGAATACTCGCGAATACCAGTCGTTATCTTTTAAACAATATTTCTTTTGTGCCATTTAATTATCTAAACATTCAATATATTATGTGTATTACGATTTCAATGAAAACAGTATTTAAAAAAATGAGACGCAATAAAAACGACACATTTTATGCGTTAATTTAATCGCGAAAATAAATTCCTTTTAAAACGTTTTTTATATTTTAATTATTTTTGTTAAAACTATTTTTTAAAACTTTAAAAAATTTATTATGGAATTAAAATTGTGTGCCGATAAAATTAAATTATGTAAATATTATATATTATACCATATTTGTTATCAAATTTTACTGAACTAAAACCATAGTCCTCTTTGATTATTATCGTGAAAATGCAATTAACTCCGATATTGAATTCGAAGCAAAAACTTCTAAAATGCTCGCCCATATAAGAATAAGATTAATATGATGTTTCAGTTCTGCATATTTTATTATTAGTAGTGCTGAATAATAAATTGAAGCAAACTTAATAAGTTATATAAACTAAAAGTCTGGATAGTTATGTGGGCTAAAGGAAGGGTTTTACGAAATGCTTAAACTATTATTGACACTAAAAACAGTTAACATATGCAAAACACAATTCAGGATTTACTCTTTACTGTACTTTAATAAGGCATAGAAAACTATAATAAGGAAGCTTAATATATATTATAAAACATAAAACATTTTTTTGATTAGTGATGTCTTGGAAAATAACCCATTAATCTAACAGTTTTTTAAAATAATGTTTCTTAATTAGAATTAGTTTGATTTAAAATTAGTTTAACATTTAAGGATTACACAAAATTTAATTGAAGTTTGAATTGCTTAACACTGCCTACACTCGGGTTTACTCCTCTCTATCCGTCCACTCGTCACCCCCTCTTCTCTCTCTCCTCTCACATAAAATTCTAAATTTCATCGTAAATCCTTAAGAAAAGAGATTTTTAATATGGGATGTAACGTTATTTGACTTTAATTATGCGTGGAATAAATAAAAATATAAAGCAATTAGTTATTACTTTCGTACTCTTTTAAAATTAATTCAAATTCATTCCTGATTTTAAGACACCACTGACATCCGTTTATATGTGTGTTTTGTGTGTCTGAGAGAGAGGTAAGCAATAATCAGAGAATACTGTAAAAAAGTTCAAGTGCATAATCACGTAATTTGCAATCAAAAATATTAAGTGTGTCTGAAAATGATGTTTGATTAGATCGATGATTAGTGGCACTGCACTGTCGGAATATTAATTATTACCGAATATAGGAAAATATTTAAATACTAAATTGACACGTTTTATGCTCCAGAATGTATTATAATGAGATCGACCGTTTGTTTTGGGCAATTGTTTAGCCACTTATAATCAAATAGTTTAAATTAATTTGTTTTGCACTCAGTTTTATATCGCTAAAGTGCTATTAAATAATTACGCGTTTAATGCCAAACAATGAATTGTTTTATGCATTTCTTTTCTTTTTCACTTTTTCTTTCTTTTTTAAACGATTTAAAAATAATTAGAGTTAAAAAACGCTAATTAACACACATTTGCGAGTGTTGTTGACAGGAGAGCGTTATTTGTATGTGATCACCACTAATCAGCCATCAGACAGTTTTTCAAGAGTTGACACAGATTGGTCCCTATTTTATGCACTGACACTTTTTTCAGATCAAAAATTTAATATCTAGTAGTCTAACTCTAATATCCAATTAAGTCAAAAGATGTTAAATCATTAAATTAATGAGATATCATGATTTTTTATTTATTTAACGTTTATTTATTTAGCTCATACAATATTATTATACCGATATAAAGCATACAAATTTTGCTGTTTGCTAATGAATTTCCAACATAAATCGTTAATGAATACAAATCAAATAAACTGAATGTATAACAGTGTTAACCAACTTATGCGCAATTTTTGTGTTTGTCACAAATGGTTCTAATTTCGGAAACTAAATTTATGAAAATGTTATAATCTATATTTTGTATAAATTTTGTGATAACAAATAATCCTTTTTAAATATAATATAGTAATCCTATTTAAGTGGTTTCCCATAATTTTCAAATCATATTTACTGTTAATGAATCGGTGAAAAATCTAAACTTAACTTTTATCAGATACATTATTAGCTAAGCGTAATATATATCTTATTTTTTTGTTAAGATTTTATTATTTGCAAATTACTGTATTTTGTAAATACTAGATTTTAGATTTTAAGTATAGTTAATTAATTTTTTTCATATATTCATATTCTTAACTCGTATGCTTAATTCCTGATTGACGCATAGCTCGCATTATTATTATTAAAATAGACAAATATAAGCAAATAGTTTTCTATTCAATTTATGGCAAATTTTATAATTTAAACAAAAAAAACTAGACCTGATATTATAACATAGTTTATTTATTGAGTTAGTTTACAACTATCTTCTTACGAGATTATATTGATTTTATTATTTTCATTCAAAGTATAATTCATTAACATTGTATCTACCAATCAAATCAGGGCTCAGAACTGATTGATATACTTTTGAACAGATCAAACTTGCATGATTTAAGTGGTGGCTCCTTTTCCATGGGGTTTACAAAACTATTAGCAAACGTATTACCAATGGTAATTTTCAATTTTAAAATTTTCTGGTGAATATAATAAACGGATATACCTTTCGGTTCAAATTCAAAATTTGTTTAATAATGTCAAAATTTTGGTTAAAAGTAATAAAAACTTTTAATAAAAGTTAAAATAGATAAATTAAAACATGATAAAATTAGCACAATTATTTTGTTTAAATTGAACTAAAGTTTCATATTTTCATAATGCGCTAACAAGATCTCAATGTCGCTATTTTTTTCTTAAAAAATAAAGGTTTTCTGAGAAAAACTGTTCTTTATTTCCCACGCATAAAAAATTCTAGTTTCTTCATCGTATTCATTATTTTGTAATCTTATTAAGAACTCAATTTTTATTGATTTTTGAATAATTTATTAGTAAATATAAAAAATGATCTCACAAACAAAATAACTATTCAATGACTTGAAATTTAAAATTCTACGTGGATTTAAATTTTTAACTAAGTTAAGAATATTCATAAATCAAAACATCAACTGCTAATAAAAAAATTCAAAAAAAGTGCATATTTTTGAAATTTTCTGAAAATGGTTTTGCAATAATAGTCAATCATGATTTTTCTGATATATCTTATACATATTACGCTATTATGTGAAGACAAAATTCTTCAGCTATTATTTAAGCTTTTAGATTTGTTTTTTAATTTTTATGAAGCAATAGAAAAAATTTGTTTTAAAATTTAATTTAAAACATGTTTTTATATTGTAATTTAAATTCTTAGGTTATCGCCAAACGATAATAGTATTTAGCATACATCGTATATCTTCCAATTCTTAATCCTTAAAACTTATTATCACTTTAAAAAATATACTTTAAAGCAAGGGTTGAGTCATTTTTTACTTTTTCCAAAATGTATATAACCACTTATTTTTAAATCCGAATATATAGCATAGTTTACCAAAGGATTATTATTTTATTGCTAATTTATTTCAAACTTTATTTGTTCTTTTTTACCTTTGGACTCAAGGTTTTAACAGTTTATCTGTGAATTTTATACAACGATGGAAACTTTTATACCTGCTTTTTTCAAGTTATTAAGATTTTCTAATTTTTGTATTATCACATTTTAGTCCATTAAAATGTGTTATAATTCTTTATATACGGTATACAGTAATATTACTGTGTTAATTAATTGAAAAACAAATATGAACCGTTGAAGTCGTTATTCTAGTTTTTAACATTTAATTTATTAATTTTCTCAAACCATGTGTACTTTTTATTAATTAGTTTAAGTTGCCATTATTACTAGTAGTAAAATATGATACTTGAAACGAAATGAAGGGAATCTTAATATACCATAGAGGGTTAATTTTAGTCTAATACGCGCAACCATTAAGAGGTTAATTGTGATTGAGTGAAATTATTATTTTCCTGTTCGTAATTAAAATTTATGTGAAGAGAGAGATTCGTTTTACTGGGAAAATGTATTTTCTTTTTTCGGTTTAATAACCCTTAAGTTATGATGAGTGAGAAAAAAATCTTAAATCTGCGGTAAATAACAATACGTTATAATTTATATAATATGTTCATTCAAACACAGTCTCTCAACTTTCACTGGCAGTTTAATAGCTAATCTTCTTATAAAGTGCTTTTGAGAAAGAAGAAAATTTTATAAAGAAGGAGAATGAATGATATGTTACGTATAAATGGCCTGAAGTCCTATAGGGTGGCGACGATATTATTTTAATTGCTAACAAAATAACCTACATTTTTGTTGCGGGCGAAATAAAAGATGGTTTCAAAGTGGTTTTCTAACTTTGTAGGTCACTATTTAACTGATTCTTGGGCTCATTTCAATCGTGTTTATATTCTTCCATTTATTTTTTTAACGATGGAAAGAGAGAGACCACCAGTGTGTTATCTTCTGTTTTGAATATATATATAACAAAACAGTCCTTCAGTCATCCTAAAACATTCAATTTGAAACATTGATTTTTTATACAGGATACAGAATAATTAAAAAGTAAAACTTTTTTATAGGAAAAATTACAATAATTATTACTGGCATGCAATTGAAGGCTTTTATTTCATACTTAAGAATCCACAATACCTTTTGATTAATTAATCAAAAACAAAGCGACTTATTATTTAAAAGACATCTAAATAACTCTTTTATATATAAACTCTTGTAAATTTTTATAAGGCATTGTATTTGAATAAATTTTTCTTTGTAAAACGAGACTCTGAATAATTTTTTTGCGCAATTATTTTTCTAAAAAAGAAGTTAATATCAGTTGTTTCATGTCAAAAGAATTAAGGCTTACAGTTATTTTATGTTTTAAAATAAACTAATCATAATTATAATTATGATTTTAATTGCAATTATACAATCATAATGACAGTTAATCACAAGACTATAAAAAGATTTTTTTTTGCAATTTAGTTTTTAAAATTTTAAATTTACTTTAAATAATACCGTAAAACTACATGTCAACATCATTTTTATGAGAGGTTTTCAAAACAATTTTCGTGTTTTATTTAACCTTTGATGCATTCAATTTTTTGACAAAATACATTGCATAAAATATTTTTCAAGGTATTTTAATTATTTAAATCAAGTATAAACCATAATAATAAGTTTAATTATGTCACACGGCTGAAAAGATGTCAATGGACGTTCTAAACATTATTCGTGACCCTAGACCTTCACGCTTAACCGACCCGTGAGACCAACTCGTTGATCTCCTAAACGTCTCGTTGGTCAATATAATTTTATTATTAAACATAATTACGAAAATTATCAAATTAAGTGGATTTGGCTTTTCTGTTATTACAAATATTTATAAAATTAACCAAATTACTCAGTGAAAACAAAAAATAAAGTTTATCACAATTAAAAGCATAAGTGAAAATTGTTATTTTAATTGTATTCACAGTGCGCGGTACAAACGGTTCAAAGTAAAATAAAATTTATTTCTGTACAAAATTCATATAAATTAGTCTAATTATAAATTAAGTATAATTATATGAAGGAAATAAGCATTTGAATTTCGCAACATTCGTATTATTGTAGATAAATATAAAAATCGTTTTTCTTTAAATTCTACACTACTTATTATCAAATTAGATGGAAATTAACAAAAAACATCAAAATGAGAAAAATATTTTTTTTATTAATGAAATGTTGAAAGCATTGGGTGTTTAACTGATTTATGGGATTTATATATCGATAATGAGAGGATAAAAAAATTTAATTACAATATTAAAATTATTCTGTCACCAGAAGAATATAAAATTGGTTAACTAATGTTTTCGATTTATAATTGATATAATTAATAAGTGCTGTTACGAATAAAATGTACTGATAAAATGCAAAATGATTTTAAAGCATTACCGTAAACAAATTTTTGAATCATCTTTGAATAATGCATGTGGTAGTCTAACTAATAATACTACAGAATAAACAGAAATTTAAATTATTGCAGACTAATATTTTTTGAAATAAATATAATGTTAAGAAATTTTTAATGAAAATCTTATTGAGTTCAAAAATTAAACTAAAAAGAATTTTATTATTTTTGAAAATTTTATTTTATTATGATAATAATTGTTTCAGTAAATTGATTATCAATGTTTGAACATATAGAAAATATTTCATAAATATTTATATGAAACAGTAAAAAACTTTTGTTTCAAAAATTTATTTTTCTTAATATGCCATATTAAATAGAAAAAACCTATTAGCATTTAGTTTAGGATTTTAATTAAGCTTCTGTATTAAAGTGTAATAATTAAATAGCAATTTCTATATAAGAGTTAATACAAAATGTATAACAAACACAACACTTAATAAGTACATAATAAGTAATTCAAATCTGTATTTGATTCGTTGGGTGCGGTCTTCGAAACATTAACTATTTAACAATAACCAGTGTCTTATTTATTATGCATTCTATTGAACGAATAATACATTTTACACAATCGCTTGTTATTTACCACATCATCAATTTAAATATAAGATTTACAATAGAAAAAGTGTATATATAGATATATCAAATATAAGGTACTTATTCTGCACAGTAACTATATATGAGTAACACATTCAGTGTACAATAACATGAATAACTATTAATTCAAGTACCGTATTTTACCGACTATTGCCCGCGGGCTATACAAGAAAAAAATGTGAAAATATTTCAATTATTTATTGTGCGGGCTATACATGGGTAGCGGGCTATACACGATATTTTTCAAAATTTTCATTTATTTAATTATATTATTAAAAACCGTCAATTTCTTCTTCTGATACGATGTTAAATGCATCGAGTATCACTGTATTGTATTAAATTTGGATCTCTTCCTCGTCATTTTCGATTTACGTTTATAATTTATATAAAAACGTGTAAAAACATTTATATGATATGATATCGTTTAACAATAAATAACATCAGAAAATAAGTGCGGGCTATACATGAAGTGCGGGCAATACATGAACAAGTTTCCTTTATTTATCATTCACCTCCTGCGGGCAATACATGGGGTGCGGGCAATAGTCGGTAAAATACGGTAATTCAGCAAAAGCTAACGGACGGCCACAATATTTGCTCTGTTTGTACTTTTTATTTAGTTTTGCCACAATTCGACTATGAATTAGTTCAATGTTATCGATATGTGAGAAATGTATTTTAAAATAACTGTTTGTAGCTCGTAATAGAGTGTATCATTTTTTATATACTGTATATATATCTATATGGAGACAACACAATAAAATACACATCACTTTTTTTGATTTTAGTAAATCAGAGCAAATGTCCTCAAAAAAAGTTATAGACCCATAGTTTGTATGACAATGCAGTTTTCTTTTGATTGTGTGCATAATCAGATTTATTTGTGATCTGTGATTATAAATATATATATCTTTTTTGCGTTCATTGATAATCCTAAAAATATAAAGTAGCTCTCACTTCATTGAAGTCGAATAATTGTGTTCTTTTTTTAAATGGTAACACACAAGTAGTTTTTGTATTATTAAAGACACTTCAACTATTTCTACAGTACTTACATCTACAGTATATAGCATTTAATGTTTGCTCATATACTTTCATCTGTCATTTATTTCACACTAACTTTAGGTCAGTCTCACTCACACACTCAAACGAACTCTCATATACACCAACAGAACAGACACATTAAGGTTTTATTACTTATGTAACATAATTTGTGTAAATCACACACTACTAAATCAATTAACAAATGATATAAACGATAGAAAAGGTCAACAGTAGGTTGAATGTGATTAGAATTTTAACAATGAAAAACAAGGTCAGACCAATTCATTGTCTTCTTTATCTTTTTTTATATTTTACCATTTGATTGAAATTTTGCTACAAGTTATAAATGAATATAATGACAACATTTCGAGACTTGGCGTAAAACATAAGCAGACAATCAAACAAAACGAAAGTAAAGCTTAAAAAGACATTTTCCGCATCACTACATCGTAAACTTAAATGTTTCAGTTTTCTGACTTCACTGTTAGACTAAATATTTTATTGTTAACTACAGAATTCAATGCGAGTGTGTGTGTGTGTGTTTGGCAAAACACTTTTAAAAGTAGCTTTTATTATATAATATTTTAATTTTAATCCAGACAGTAAATGAAAAGAAAAAGCTCTTCGAAAAACTTTGAAAACTGCAACAAATTTATGCGAAAATCTTTTAAACCACTTTTAACTCTTTATCGCAGTTTATTCGTGAGAGAAGTTTTTTCCTCTCAAAAAAGGGTCAACAAATTTTGTTGTAAAGAGTTTTGTAACGATTTATTTAAAGTTTTAGCAAAAAAAATTCTTATGAAGAAAAAAAAAGGTTTTTCACATCAAATTTTCAATGTTATTTTTTTTTGTTTTTATTTAAGGTAACATCTTTTTTAGTGGTGAGCCTTTTGCTTGATTACGAATAATATCGAACGATTACGATGAGTTTATGTCTACTAAAATCGGTTAGACATAAAGGAGTGAAAAAAGTTATTCGTAACAAAATACCGGTATATACAGCACGCGGAAGTTTCTTCCGTCACGAACTAGAATACACATACAAAACAAAAAAATGCATATAAAGATATTGCTGTTTTTGCTAATTCACAACTAGTTATATTGTTCGCCGTATTTTTGCTGTTGGTGTGAATCAAGTGAATAACAGTTAAGTAAAATATGTTCTTTAAGGAAAAGAAATGGTATGATGTGTTAGCGTTTTTGCATTAACTGCTTCGTGAACTATAATAATAATAATAATATAACTGTAATAATAAATGATAATCTTTTCGCTACTGGATATAAGACAAAAAAATTTTTGTACTACTTTTTCTCTTAATTGATTCCAATCCGTCTCTCTCTCTCTCTCTCTCTCTCTCTCTCTCTCTCTCTCTCGCTCTCTCTCCCTCCCTCCCTCACTCTCTCTCTCTCTCTCTCTCTCTCTCTCACCCCTAAATTGTTTTTGTTTTATTCTGGTATCCAAAAACACATTTAATGTAATAAACTAAATTTTTTATACCAAATGATTTATTCTGTATTTATGGCAAAATTATCTTTTAATAGTGTAAAATATTTTTTGTTATTTTTTATAAATTATTTATTAAATGAAAATATTCAATTTTATGTTAATGGGGTGACCATACTTCCAGGTATCGCTGGGATTTTTCTGAATATTAGCTTCGGATATCCCAGCGACATGGAAATATTTAACTTAATATGTTTAGATAATTTAAATTTCTGGAATAAAGTCTATCAAATCAAATTTTATTAATTTAATAATTATTCGTTAACAATAGTAAAATTATATGTCTCCGAACCAAATTTTTTATCAAATTAGTTTTTAGCTTTAGGGTCATCTTATACTGATTAGTGATCCTTTGTTGTTTAAAAGTGTTTCAAAGGTAAAATAATTTCTAAGCCTTGTGTTCATTAAAGTAAATAAAACAAATTTTTTAACATTTATTTTATTTTTAGCATTGAGTTAACAGTCTGAACATAAAAACTTCCGAGATATCTGATTTCGAGTTTACGTCTACTTTTATTATAAATCTAATAAGCATTTAATTAATAAGAAATAAATGCCAAAATAATTCTATGACATCTTCCAAAAAATTTATTTTTATTTTTATTTTGCAGTAGAGGTACTTGTATTTGTGCAATAAATGTATTTAACAATTATTAAAGAGGAACATTTTAATTAATATTCGAAGATTATCTGATTCTAACTTAAAGAATAAATTCCGAAACACTGAACATAAAACTATTTATAAATTATTTCTATAAAGGAAGTGTTGATTTTAAATTTAGAGATTGAGTGAAAGAATTTTTAATAATAAAAAAAGAAATGTTCCCTATTATTTCTGTTTAAAATCCTTAAAATATTTCGATATAAATGTGAAATTCGCTTATATTTGTGCTCCGATTAAAATTTAATAACCGGAACAGTTAATAGCGTTAACGGTATATAGCCGTAAGTGTTAGCGAGAGTTACTGGGGATTACTCTTACTATTACACTACACATCTACTCACTTAAGGGGGATAACCCAAACTATCTTAAGCCGAATTTTTTGAGACCACTTTTATTTTGTAGAGGAAATTGACAAAAAGACGTTAACATGATAAATATTAGTATAAGCATAAAATAGTGGATTATTTTTCAAATTCATCATAAAATCGTTGAAAATAAAAGTTCACTAATATGTACTATAATTACAAATTATAAAAATTTAAAATCACAGTCGGATCCGATTATATAAAACGCATGGATGAATGCGTATTAATCTTGTTTTTAAGACATTAGAACTTTAAATACTTTACATAACTTTAATAAATTATAAATTTGTTTTTGTTTATTTTACTCATTAATGAAATAACTGTATATGTAGTATTTTATCACTATTTGATCAAAGCGAAACTACCTTCAAAAGCGTAAAATTTTTATAGCGTTTATTATTTTAAATATTTCAATACTAAACTAGAGACCTGCAGCTTAATTTGTACTAAATTAATTTACCAATTATGATATTCGCCTTTGTGAAATTATCATAGTAAAATGTATTAAATATGTATTGAACACATTCAATTATATGGCATAAAACATGTTTAATAATCAAATACAACCAATATAGGGTTGGCTAAAATCGCCTCCAAGCACACCTAAAAACCATTTATAATGAATTAAGTAATTCAAACCCTATTTATTTTCTCCGTATCTCTGTATTTGTACTTTTCGTCGAATTACCCCGAATTGTTATTAAAAATACCAATATAAAAGATGAAATTTGATATTTTAAAATATATCCTTAGAATATTATGAGTTTTAATATGAGTATCTTATACTTCTCTAGAAATAAAATCAATTAAAAAATTTATATAATTATGTATAGTAAAATTCTCATCGAATATGCCTTTTTTAATTCTATGTGGAATTCTATAGAAATTTTCCACGAATTTGATTTTTCTTAATAATATGCAATATACGGTAAATTGAATGCTATTTAGTCTTTCGTTTAGTATATATTGTAAGTATCACGTTAAAGAAGAAATGTTCGGGTTTAAAAAATTGAGTCTAATATTAATAAATTTTTAAAACTTAAAAATAAGCTTTTTTTTGTAGAATGCAAATTATTTTACAAATGCATACATTAACACTATAATGTATATAATGAATGCATTATCACCACCTCGTGAAATATTTTACTTATGACTTACGTAAGTGATGTCAATTTTAATTATCATAAGTTAAGCGATTTTTATACATAAATACAAAACTAATAAATAATTGATTGAATTTTTCTTAGCTACAAATGAGCATATCTTTTAGGTCGATTGGTTTTTTTTGTGACTGGAAACTAGTCTACGGTATACGTGAGCTCTAGCCTTTTTAACAACTTGGACTAATTTTGAATATTTTAGGCCGAAACAATGACCTAACCTTCAACTATACGATATACCCTATAACGATATATTACACTATTTTAATTTTCCTATTTTACCCGATATTTCCACTTTATTAAAATATTCCCGGATATTAGCACTAATTATCCCGTTTACCAAAAAATTATTTAAAAATTCTTCTATAAGATTTTTAAAATCAATAAAAAGCATAAAATTTATACATTAAATGTTAAATACCTAAGAAAATATTTTAAAACAAATTAAAAATTTTAAATGCCATAATGAATGCTTTACTTTAGAAATATCTTTAGTTTGAAAAATATAGTGTACATAAATAGTATAATTATTTTAAAGCTTTTTAGCTGACTTTCTTGAAAAGAAATCCAGCTTATGGATTTGACAATGTCTGTCCGTCTGTCTGCCGTCCGTCCGTCCGTCTTAGTGTCAGCAGTCTTTATATTTATTAAGCGATAACACCTGTTCTTTATATTAATTAAGGGATTTGATTGCGAACTATTGGTTTAAAAAGCCGTAATAGCTAATACTGGTATAAGTAAAAATAAACCTATTAGAAAGCCAGCACTCTATGAATGTGTCGTTCTTGTTTATATTTTTGTTTTATTTTTGATAAAAAATTAAATTTTTTCCAGGAATTAAATAGTTTTTGGTACATTTTTATTCCAAGTTCCCTCCTGTTCTAACCACATTTTAGTCCCGGAAATCCCTTCCTTAATTATCAAACTATTAAGGATAATTTTTTTATTTTCTCCGAATCCCCGAATTTGTACTTTTAGTCCGAATTACCTCGAATTGTTATAAAAAATTTCTCGCTTAGTTTACAACATTTTACACTATGATCTTAGCATAAAATAAAATAATAATAAGGATTGACGCTTGCGATCTCATATAGAAAAATTAAATTCAAAAATCATACACAGTATGTCAATCTGCGATATTCTTTCAATTTAATTTTGTCGATTTAAAACTAAAGGATAAAATTGTAATCTTTATGATTAACTAAGCAATAGTCAATATAGAACGTAAAATTCATTTATAACAGGTGTATCCTTAATGCAACAATAAATAAATCTGCAAATAAGTGAACAATTCGTTTTTTCAAGGATAAAACCTATACTATTATTATTAATTACAAATATACCAATTGTCGCTTAATAAAATAAAACTGTGAAACTGTCTTTAATATAATAACTTTTTCTGAACAGAATAGTCATTCATATCAATTCATAAGTATCGAAATTTATGCATTAGACCTTAACAGATCATAAGCTTTTTTATTCAAATGTGTTAAGAACTTTGTACGTCTACGGCGCGTACACGTCGTTATTTGTTGTAAAAAAGTTTTTTATTATATTTATTACCCCGTAATAAGAACTCATAAAAGCTTTTGATGTTTGCTTTGGAGCACAGTATTAAGTATAATACTTGATAAAAGCTTAAATAAACACATATTTTTTAATAACAATCAAAGTCAAAACGTATTGTGAGTGAGAAGTGTAACAAAATTGACATTAATTAATAAGAGAGTATAACATATGGATCTGATTTTTTTAAATAACCCGAAATTTTAGTTATTATAATAAGTTATTAAGTAATTTTTAAGGATCACAAAGAAATTAAAATACAAATAATAAAAATCAGAAATTAAATATTAAATAAAAATTTTAATTAATAAAAGCAAAAAAAAAAGATCGATGCATGTAATATTTTGTTTTAATATACGAAACTTCATTGAAACCGTAGAATTTAACTGATAAACTAACAATAGATACACTTATGAAAGAAGCATTAAATTAAACAACGCTTGAATAAGTAACCAATAAAAATTAATTTCGAAAATTACGAGTTTTAATAAGAAAAATATATATTTGCATCCGGTTTTTATTAAATTTATGTTAAAAGAAACAGTTAAACAAATGTTAATGTTTAATACAGCGGTGCAAACATATAATTTGCGATAAAATCAAATAATACATCGATAACACTGTAATTATTGTTAGTTTAAATTCAAAGTATTTTTATTATAAAACTTTATAAAAGCTTTCAATAGCCTGTCAAACCATTAAAAAAATTAATAGGCATTAAATTGTTTAAAAATGTTCAGCTAAAATAAACCATTTATTTTTATCCATATGTGTTTCGTACATATATATTATATGCAAAAGTTTAATACCCGTTTCAAATTTTTTTTGTTAACAAACATAAAGTGAGAATATTTTTTCAAAATAAAAAAATAAGAAATAAAAAAGTTTTTTTATTGTGAGAAAAAAATCAAACTTATTTTAGTACGAAAATGTGTCACTATTTTACCTCGTTTTTAAATACTTTTTAGATTTAGCATATTTTTATTACACAATTACAAACGAAGCAAAAGTAAAAATAAAAGCACGATCTGTGTTAATCTCGCAAACAAAGCTGACGCGCGCTTACAGTTTTAAAAATGAGAAATTCGGTCACAAACCTTTATTGAGTCCGAAATGCGTCCGACGTGCAGCTCTTCCAGAGTGGGTCGACTAATGCGGCCGTGAATCGACATTATGTTGCGGTAGTGATCGACTCTCGGCGGCGCTTCACGAGTGAGATACTCGTCGAACCCAAGTTGAGACTTTCGCGGTCCATCGTTCCCAATGTAATCCACTTTATGCACAAGAAATCGCGTTTGATGTGCCGAGTAATCATTTTGAATGTTCATCTCGGTTTTGATAGAGTTGTCTGAGTTGTTTTCAATTGCGTTGGTGTTGTTCTCTGTCGTGTATTTCGCTACGATTTGCGACATTCATAAGAGTAATGCCAATATTTTATGAATATTTGCGCATCAAAAATAAAATTTAAATAGTTTTAATTGGTTTATTAATAGTTGCAGTGAAAAACAAAAAGCAAATGACGCTAAACTAGTTTTTTTGTCCAAAAAACTTTTTAATCGAAAACACGCACTAAAAACAAAAATAAAATCAAAAATTCTTGAACTTCTCGCAAAAATTGTTTTGAAAAGTAGTGTAGAATATCACTATTCAGATCTCTCTCACTCGCTATGACTGATAATTAAATAAAATAACTAGCAGTGAACATTTATTTTTCTCGTTAAATATGTTTAGCGATCACGTGAATCGCAATGATGATTATTATTTGACAATTCAAGGCGGAGATTGAAAATTGAAAATGTTATGGTGAAAAATACTTTTTTCTTTTCACCATTCATTTGAAATATTGTCGCACTACTGTTCAAACACTCTGTAGTTATTGATACGCAAGTGTTTGATGTATTGCAAAACCAAATACAATGCGAGAGTTCAAAAAAATAAATGAGAGACTAGTGTATACGACAAACACTCGCAGCAAATTTTTTTAGTTTTTTAATATTAAATAATATTCAATTTTTTATTAAAAAACCAACACTTAACATCTAAATCACATGCAGAAACTGGTGATAAACTTCGTTGCGTTTAAATTTGCACTTCGTATGTGTCCTTAACTATGAAACGATAAAAGAGAAAACACAGTTATTATAACACTATTTTCTTATAATAATTGAAAACAATAATTTAATTGTTTCCCTTTCTTTCAACTTTTTTTAAACGAATTATTTAGTTTTGGATTACGCTTTTACGCGAAATTAGGGTAACATAAGTGTAACACTGGAAAAGACAACTGTTGAACAAATACTAATACCTTAAAGCTTTCTTACAGTTTACAGCGAGTAAACCTCATGCAGTCTGTCTGTGTATCACTAAATGGCACACACAAGCGTCATATAAAGTTAATACGAAAACTGTGTGAAAACCGAATAAAATATTTGAGACCAAAGATCATTACATCAAATACATACTCTGTTAAATAAATAGTTAGAATATTAACGCATAAACTGGATCAAACTATTAAAGCTTAATAATTGCTTTTTACGAATGCCGAGTTTTTAGGGTTCGGTTGAATGCACACATTTAATACTATATATTAATAAATAATAAAATTATTCACTGTAAAATCCAGTTATGACTAATACTTCTGCGAAAATTCAATTATGTTGCAACAAATAAATTGAAATAAATCGAAATGAATTGAAATAAATTTATAAAAAAATTATTATCAATAGTAAATAAACATTTAATTTAGCCCGTGGTAAACTCTACATTACCATATATGGAGTGGAATTTTTTAAAAAAAAGAATCGTAAAATTTTTGATAAATATTTTGGTATTTTCGGAATATTTTATTCGAGTAGAAAAAATTTAATTAATTACAATTAGCAATAATATTTACTGTTCAAAACAATACTTTCAAAACAATTATTTCAGTTTTAGTTGTGCTTTTTTAATTATTGAAATGAAACATTTACATGATAATTAAAGGTGCTTATGGTTTGGTTAAAATCAACAAATTGTTATAGTTAACGGTTTCGGTTTAATTTTAAATATACAAGTTTTGAACCTACAAACCGCCAATCATTTTATATAATATATTTCACAGCTAAATTTTAAGAAAATAACCTAAAAATGATTATAAAGATTTAAAAGCATAATATTTTTTACAAATAGAAATATACATCATGTATATTTAATTCTAAAGTAACAACTTTTAAAATTTTTTAATGTAAATACTTAACTATTGAAGCATTGTTACATAATTTAATGAATTTAATATTTTTAATAAATTAAACTAAAATGAATGCAATGAAAGACTATAAATTGGTTGAACAATCCTCTATTAAATCTAAAATATTTGGCAGTTTATCGGTTTAATCCGTGGTTTGAGGGTTTAAATTTTTCGTGACTAAAACGGTTCAATGCGGTTTGCCAAAAGTCAAACCGGAGGCAAATTTAATAATAATGCAGACCAGATTGTTTCAATTAGAATGTAAAATTACAGTCCATCAAAATTGATCTAAATCTTTGTTTCTTAATTTAGGAATTCTATAAAATAAAATGGCTAAAAATTCCATTAATAATAATTGTTGTGAGAATTAATATTTTTAATTTCTAGCAATTAAATTGCTTACAAAAACTTACCCTAACATACGTTTATACATTATTTATACAAACTAAGAATACTAAAAATGTTTCTAAATTATTATCATTTTAATAATATTCTGTAATTCTGTTTCATAAGTATTGGTTACATAAATGTTGCATAACTTTCTGTTAAATTGCTTATTTTTTACAAATATTTTTAAAAACTTGTAAATAATCGTGATTTAGTACCTCTAAAAACTTTATTACACTGCATCGAGAGTTGGGACATACAATTTCGAATTAAGCTTAAATATCTAAACTTATCAGGAAAAATACCAAAACACATTTACATTATCATAAATTAACTTTAATTATTTATAAAAAATAATGTTTTCGTAGCTTTCCATTGAGATAATTTAATTCTAAATAATTATCACGTTCATTGATATATTCGTGTGTACACAAAAATTTACTGGTATTTCATGTTTATTCGCAAGATGTGGAAGCGTTTATAATTAATTTTGGGATTAATTATACCCAATTAATTCAAAATTTGCATTTCCTATAAAAAAATATTTATAAATGAAAAAATCCTTTGCTAAGACTGGGGTTATGTTTAGGGCTAGAAATCTATGTAATGTGGACGTGATTCGCTTGTAAACTTTAAAATAGAAGTAAAGTTACGTTAACTTTTGTGCACTCATATAAAATCGAAAAAACTATGTTTAACATTAATTTTAAATTTAAATGAGTACATTAATCAATATCTATTGCTAACAATATGTACCCGTATTTTACCGACTATTGCCCGCGGGCTATACTAGAAAAATTGTGAAAATATTTCAAATAGTTATTGTGCGGGTTATACATGGGTAGCGGGCTATACACGATATTTTTCAAAATGTTCATTTATTTAATTATATTATTAAAAACCGTCAAACTCTTCATCTGAGATGTTGTTAAATGCTTCGAGTATATCACTGTTTTGTATTAAATTTGGATCTCTTCCTCATCGTTCTCGATTTCCGTTTATAATTTATTTAAAAAAGTGTAAAACATATGATATGTTAACAATAAATGAAATCAGAAAATAAGTGCGGGCTATACATGAAGTGCGGGCAATACATGAACAAGTTTTCTTTTTTTATTATTCACCTCCTGCGGGCAATACATGGGGTGCGGGCAATAGTCGGTAAAATACGGTATATAATATCATGTAATATACAAATATGTTTAATCGTTCACAGCACATCTATTTTGTATACAGTATTGTGTTGAGGAACAATATTTTAGGTGATAAAATTTAAAACATTAGGACTACTATCTGAGTTGAAAATTTTCATTTCATTAATATTCTTTGTGTGGGCATAAGACCCTTCAAAAAATGTGCTTTAAGTATAAGAATAACTTTACTTAATAGTATTGAAAATATATTAAAATTAATAATTAAAGACGAATATAAAAAATTGATTTTAAAAATTCTAATTAAATTGTATTATATTTATTTCTAATGTCATATGGACTAAGTTTTAAAATAAATTACTTCTAAATTAAATTATACTAGTAAATCCCATTCGCATTCGCTCATATTCAATAGGAAACTATGACCCGCTTAAATTAAACCATTAGCATTCATCACTTATTTACAATAACCCGTTTATAGCTATTATATCATCCATATTATATTATAATATTAATTTGATTTTAGGATCAGTAAATATTTAAACATTTTAAACGTATAATTTTATTCTTTTTTTATTTCATACACTTGCAAGTTATTCAAAATTGCAAAATATCATTGAATTTATAAATTCTTAAACGGGAAAAACTTCTACTAAATTTATATAGTCTAAACCGATTACAAATCTTAAAGAGTCAAAAATAAAATTTTCAACAAAATGATATTGAGGCGAAATGGGAAATAGCAAAATAAAAAGAGGCGAAATGGGGAAAATACATCCCAAATATATTTCACGCAATCCTTTTGTACAATGATATATCATTAGATTTAGAGTTAAAATAAATAATTATTTGAATGCTTTTATATAAATAATTCATTTTCATGAAATTAAATTTGAGTGCTTTAATTTGTCATTTAGTTAAACAGTGTCAAGTCATAAAATCAGATATTACTGAAGCAACAATTTTTATTTTGTCACGAGATGTTATTTTGCGTTTAAGTGAATAAATAAAATTTTAAAAATTAATCTAAAAACACGATTAAAATATTATAAAATCAATATAATCAAGGAGATTATAATTAAGCAATAGATTTTAAGGTCTCAAAAAGCAATAAAAATATCACTAAATTAGAAAAATAAGTTTGAATTACAAAACCTATATAATTCATGGAAAAAAAATCGAATTTAAATCATACCAAGCAAAACACTGCCAACTTTATATAATGATGAAATGTTGAATTGTAATGCGCAAAAAAATAATCCATTTTGGCACTGCATTCCTTATACTTCCTTCGATAACAACGTAAAAAATTTTAATATTTTCATTTCATTCAACAATACGTAGTTTATCTTATCGGAAAAATAAACCAGAAATTAATATGCAGGTACTTTTTGAAAAATTCTTAAAATCTTTTCATTCACCAACCAGTACTATAAAATCCCACACGTAATAGTAAAATATTTTTTTAATGTTTGTTACATCAGTTTTCTTATTTTAATTTCCGGTTAATTTTGTTTAGAATCAAAATGTTTGCTATTGTATTATATAGTATATACACAATGCTATAGAATAGAATATTATTTAAATAAACTTGCATAAAATTATAATAGGTATTGAATAATAGAGTACTATTATATCATAATAGGATATAAAATGTACTGAAATGTAAATTCTCTATAATTCGAGTTTATTTTGATTTTCATAAATTATTCTTTTTATTAAAATTTAATTTAGTTCTATTTAACAAAATTTTAGAACTAAATTAAACCAAAATTATTAAGATAATAAATCAACTTAAGATAATCAACTTAATTAAATTAATATGTTTTAATTTATGCTATTTTAGGCAAGAGTTTCTACAGTTATTTTACCTCTTCTTTCCTTTTTGTGATTTAACAAAAGCTTATAGTTTTTTTGAGGTCATCGTTCTTTTTCATACTCAACAATTGAGCATCAGATTACAACCAATTCATAGGAAAAGGTTCAATGTTATTCGATTGAATTATCTATTATGGGCTGTGAGTCCAAAATAAGTCACTGTATATTTTTTGGTCTGTTTTTCTTATGCACTTAAAACGTGTTTTCGAACTAATTAGATGTCATAATGCGACCTTTATTTTAGTTATTACCGGTTTGATGTTCATTTTTTATCTTATAAATTATTAAAAGTTTTGAAAAACGTTTTTTTTTTCATTGACTGATTCGTGTTCACATAATCATATAAAACGCAATGTAGATATTGGCGATAGAATAGGTTAAACAATGATAAACTTAATTTAATTTTCAAGGCTTTAATTTGCAATAAATGCTTAGAACAGCAAAAATTTGATATTAAATTGATTAATTTCTAAGCTAATGTTATTAATAATTCATATCTAGTCAATATCTGTTATATTTGTCGTATTTATGTCTATTTAGGCCTAATTGATTTTTAACGTTTAGTACTTCAGCACACGATCTTCTTTTTTGAACATTTTTAACTGCTAAATGTTAATTCATGGCTAATTTACAAGAAAAATATGCTTTGAACGCAAACTTTTAAAAAGGTTGGACTAAACGACACATTTTGTATAACATCACTAAAATAAAGGAAAAATTATATAACTATGCAACATAATTATATAACTGTAGCATTGTTTAGAAAAGTTTTGTGTTTCATTTGTTCATTATTAAGATTATTTTAGAATTTCTGAATTTATACTTTATATTTATGAATAGCCGATATAATTGTTTATTTTAAAAACTATTCACATTCTTTCTAAAGCATTACAAAAACAACTTAACTAAACATCAGCACAAAAAATTAATTATTAATAGACAATTTACTGTAAGCGTAGAATTAGAAAAATTATACAAGATTTCAAAGCTTATCATAATAAATAGATAATATGTTTATAACAATTAATTTAAATACTAATTAAAGTTAAAAACGTAAAATTTTAGTTAAGTCCTGTTTTAAACTATACTAGATTTTATTGGTCGATGATGTTGTCTTAAAGAATACACGACTTACTAGTAATGTATAAGTATCGTAAAGAATTAAATTAAGATTAAAATTTCGTTATAAAAATGTGTTTGTAAAGTAAATATAAAGTTTAATCGTTAAAAATGTATATTTTTCCATTTCATAAATATTTATCGTTTTCTATTAATGAATAAATTTTTTCATTGTATTATTCTAATTACTGTAATGGGTTAATAGGTCTGTCTCTCAGTTAATTATGACATTTTAAAGTAAATCAAATTTTTTTATTTTTAATAAAGATTTTCCGCAGTGCTATCGCGGAATAAGAACCCAATGTTTTGATTAATTTTACAGTTACTGTAGAAACTTGTAAAATAAAAAGACTGACTTCTGACCTATTGTTATACACGTATTCAGATTGAATTTTTTTGTTATGAAAAACAGATGAAAAACAGGGAAATAAAAAACAGAATATGCATTAATTAACGCGAAAGTTGTCAATAGATATAAATTAAGTGATAAATGTTTGTGTAGTAAATTATTGTTAGGGAAGATAACTCACAAATTGTGATATCATTTAAAATGATTACTAATTCACCGCACAATTTGAGTCATCAAATGACTATAGAAATGGATTGCGTGGAAACATTGAACGAAAATCCTCATACGATTCGAACAAATCTTAAGCAAGAAGAGTCACTAGGAATGTCAGTTTGCGGCACTTTATTAACTTTAGTATCGCTTGGATTGATATTTTGCACGCTTCCCGTATCGTTATTAGTTTGCATGGAAGTCGTCAAAGAATACGAACGAGTGGTGATCTTTCGTCACGGAAGACTTCGAAGAGGAAGCAAAGGTCCTGGTATTGTCTTCATTATACCGTGTGTCGACAATTACAGATTAGTTGATATGAGAATAGTCTCGTTTGATGTTCCACCTCAGAAATTATTAAGCAAAGACGCTATTTCTGTAGAAGTGGATGCAGTAGTCTATTATCGGATTGTTAATGAAACCATGGCTGTCGGCAATGTGGCCGACTATGAGAATGCCACTAGACTTCTAGGAAGTACTACTTTGAGAAATATATTCGGAACAAAAACGTTGTCCGAACTATTAGCTGATACCTTTAATATTAATGAGGTAACTAATACTGAACTGAATATATACCAAGTTATGCAATGCAATAATTATATAATTTTTAAAATAAGTAAATGCATATTAATTACCTAATAATTCTGAAATATACAGAATCTGAAGTATTTATTTTAGTTTACTACTGTATTAAGTGAGCTCTGATTTATTAAGTTTTTAATTTTTTTCTTTGCCAGAACTTATAGATTCACAATAATTTAAATTACCGGTACTTTACATTTATTAATCATAAATATGAGACTGAATTTGTTATAAATTATTTATGCTAAACAGAGATTTATAAAGTGATAACAATCATTTTGCTCAATAGACTCGTTGACGCTGTCATAACTGTTGACATAACTGGCATTACGTCAACTTATTTAATTATTATTAAAAATTCAATGCTTCATTATACATAAAAATCCTATCTTTTAATTAGTATTCAAGAATTTTGATGAATTTTAGATTTCATTAAAATTTTATTATCTACCTATAAATACCTAACCTATTAGGCAATATGATTGCTTACACTTAGTTGATGGTAATATAAACTATGGTATCAGTGCCATCAAATTCAAACAATTGACGTCTACATAACAACCTGTTGTTATGAAGCATTTTTTATCAGATGTGAATAACAATTACATCCACCGGCAGTCTATGTCCTTGCATTTTACCATTAATACAAAAAGTTTATGTATACACTGAATAGGATGTTACAAATACTAGCACGTGTTGCGTAACATAACTGACCTTTTTTTAATGACCTTTTATTATTGTTGTTGTTTTTATTGCATAAAATAATTGCAATTAAACGTAAAAGTGTAAAAAACACTAATTAGAATACGCGTAAAATACTGTATATCATATGCCAGCAAATTATTTTCCTGAACACTTTCTTAGTATAGGAGTGATGTATACCACCAAGTTTTTCGTAGTATTGCCAACTAGTTTCAACTGGACATAATTAGTTAGATTTAGATTAATTAGTATTACGTACTGATACTATAAATATGTTAGTATATAGATATATATGTAATTAGCTATAAGTATAGACATCGGGATTTATTAATTTCTAAAAATTGATTTAATTAATTTTTAATAAGAATTTAGTTTAAACACGTAAATTATTTCTTTCAATAAATCGATTTATCAGTAAATATAAATAATGAATCGTTATTACTTGAACTAAAAAATTGTTTTACAAATTTTACTACTGTATGATAAGTAAGGATAGTGATTTCCGGGACTAAAAAGTGGTCAAAACGGGAGGGAACCGGGAACAAAAAATGTATTAAAACCGGGAACAGTTCCGGGAAAATTTTTTTATTGTTAATATTAAGAATTCTCAGAAGTTTTTTCAGATTATGATATGAAAATTTATAGTTTATATTCTGTAAATCCTTGTCTATTTTCTTTCAATAAATCTCATACTTTTATAAAGACATTGAATACTTATAAAAGATTTTTGTCCACATATTAACCCCATTTTGTTTAATATATAAAAAACGGGAAATTTCTTCAAAATAAGCGCATTTCCGGGATTATTCTTATAAACTGCCAAAACCGGGAAAATCCGGGAAAATAAAACTA
>JAQGAW010000329.1:0-32497 GCA_034698025.1 Phthiracarus crinitus
TTAACTGTCTAATTGGTTTGCATGTCGCACCCTATGCAGTAAGTTATTAATGAATGTTATAGACATCGATCTGTGATATCAATGCGATAACGCTTGGATTCGATGAGCGCATAGAGTAGCGGAATATGCGCTCACTGCTGATTACTCATAACGGCTGACTCATGCCTGATGAGTCAGCACCTACTATTCTAGAGTTTAATACCCTTCACTTATATAGGGTCAGATTCGCATAAGCCTTACAATTTCCCCTCCAAATTCCGAGAATTTAAGATAAATTCTAAGGAATTTCAGGTAATGTGGGAATACTTATTCATGATTATTGTCTCCTTTTACTCCTCTTACCGTTATATTACATTATTTTACTGTTACATTGTTTTAGTTTTAGACATTAAATGTATCGTTCATACAGATACATAGGTTATTATTATTTTGTTTATCAATAATATGAAAATACATGCATTATTACAATAATTATTTAAATAATAAAATCAGATTAAGTGTTTGTTACCAATAATAAATAAGTATTCTACTAAATTATATTTAGGAGTTCGTATTAATCATACAAATACGAGTTTTTACTAAAAGATTAAGTATAGTGCTTTTATTTTGAGTTATAAGGTGTTAAGTGCGTTAATCTAAGTTCTAAAATGTTTATAAATGGTTAAATTGTATAAGATTATAAAATATCGATGTTACACTTCAGCATTATTTTTTTTAGATATAATTTATCCTATTAATCATGCTTTCATTATAGCTTTGATATCTTTATTAATTGTATATTTTGTATGATATCTTAGATTTATTTCTGATTAAATTTCATTCAAATTAGAATTAATATTTATTGAATATATCGTAACCTTTACTGCCGTTCATAATGTTTGGTATTCCGGTGTGCAATCTATTTCCTCTTTTATATCCTTATTCGTACTACTTGTCATAACAGGACTTCTTATATAATGTAATATAATGGAAATATAACAAAATCGTTATTGTAAAATTTAAAAGTATTTAAAATCACCTACAATAGTTTATTCCCAGAGAGTAATAGCCTTATATTACTCCGTTTATAATAAGTCGATTAATTTGTCTTAGCATCACAACAGACTACCTGTTCTATTAGCGTACTACGCTTAAAATAAATAAAAAACCGAATGCTTCACTGGGATTATTCAGTCTTTGAATTAACTATGACTTTTTCAAGTTTTAGAATAGGTTGAGGTTTTTCTAGTGATTGATTTACTGGATGAGTCCGAATACTATCTATCGCACTGGCTATCTTGAGTGAAAATTCAGAAAGAACCGGTAATCCGATGGTTCTATTAGACCTTCGCCCACATACCTAGATATGAAGTTCGATTTACACGTCATAATCACTACAGACTAACACCAGAGCTTGCTCTGGCTTCGTATTATCAAGGGATACATCACCATATATACTACCAGTGCATACGCTACAACTCTGCTAAATTATCAGCGAAACTAGAGGACTGTTAATGTGCTCCACCGCCACATAATAAGTACGTGACCTGGTAGAGATCATAACTCAATCAACTTTACTTAATTTCGCTCTATGGCCTAGTCAAGACCGAGTGACTTGCGTACGTGTTAAACTCCTTTGTCCGAATCGATTTCGATTATTAAGTTTATTATAATTACTGCCTAAGCAGTCATTCATATCTCGCAATACTCACGAACTGACCTTTATTGCGTTGCTTCATTTCAGTAATATTTTACAAATTTCCGTTCAAATTCTCCGAATTTAGATGCAAATGGGGTTTGTGCGTCAAAAATAGTTAATATAACATAATTATAATTATTTTCTATTTTAATAGCATAACCTCTAACAGCGGAAACAGAAACTATCATAACTGAGGGAGCAGTTTCCTATAATACCATTAATATGTTAGAAAAGTAACAAACACCGCAAACCTTTCATGATATAATATGATTATTAAATTATGACAAGTAATTCATATTCACTTTTGCTCATATTCATTCAAAAACTATTGCCCTTTTATATATTCTTTTTTAATTTTATATTTTTTAATCCGTACTTAGCAAATGAAGCTTATATAATAAATTTTAAGTATTGTTAGGCAATCAAACTAAAATCATCTCGATTTAATATTATAGAAGAATGTGATAGAAAGAGAAATCATTTTATTATATTCTACAAAATAATGTTAACATCACTTACTAGTAAAACGTTAAATCAAAAAAATTATCAGAATTGTAAAACAAATAACACTTAGTCTCGTAATCGTAACAAAACTGATTCAACTGATACTCTGATACTGCTTAATAATAAGTTCTATGGTTGGACATATTATTTACTATAACTAAATATAAATATAATGTGGCATCCACCGCAAATATCTAATAATATTGAATAATAATAACAAAGAATGTCATCAACCGTTAATTATATATAAAATTAAAAACTGTGTCACGGTCTTAATAGACTCCGCCCCTGGAAGACCCAACCCTTCGGCAACTATATCAATGTGTCCAGCATGAAATGTTTTTGAAAAATGGATGGGTATGGAGGGGATGGGCCCCCCTTTAGGGGGGTTGAGGAAAAAAAAATATAAATTTGGGGTCTGGATAGGGTCAAGTTGGGTCATGGGGGGTGGCTCGGTTGATTTCAGGGTGGCTGGAGTGGGGTACGTGTTTTAATACTTTCTTGCAATCACTCACATGCACTTTCACTCACAGACACAAACACATTCTTGCAATCAATAGCATGAACTCTTTTAAATTAGTTATTTCTTGCTTAATTAATTAATTTTCTTTTTTCCCAATAAATCTTTTTAAAATTTAAATAAAAAAGATTCTTTATTTAACCTATATTTTATAACAACTTTATTGTCTACTATTCTTCTTCCAATTTAATCCCCATCAAACCTTTTCACACCCAATCAAACCCCTTAAACCCCAACAAACTTTATTAAACCAAATAAACCCCTATCAACCCCTATCAAACCTCTTCAAACCCCATAAAACCTCAGCAAACCATAACAAACCCGATCAAATGCCATGAAATTCCATCAAACCTCATCAAACCCAATAAATTCCCAGCACACCTCATCTAACCTCAAATAAAAACCCATCAAAAACCATTAGAACCCGTCAAACGCCAACAAACCCCATTAAACTGTATTAAACGCCTTCACACCCCATTAAACCCTATCAAACCCCTTCAAACACAATTAAACACCATTAAACCTAATAAAACACCCTCAAATATAATCACATCCAATCAAACCCCTTCAAACACCAGCATACCTATTAAACCCAATCAAACCCCATCAAAACGTATAAAACCTCATCAAAAGCCATAAAACCCCATAAAACTATATCAAACCACATCAAACCCTTTCAAACCCCATTAAACTCAATCAAACCTTATCAAACCTTATCAAACCCTATAAACCAAATTAATCCCAATCAAACCTTATCACACATTCTTTTTTGTTATTATAATAAAATTACGTCATAGAACACATAATTGCATTTTTATCTTTTATTATTAGACTTTGCATCACAACCCACTGACTAGCATTATTTTTTGATTTTATCATATACCACACAAATTAAGGGTTATTTATTTTAATTAGACATTTGCATAAAACGTTACGCAATTGCGTTATTGTTTGCGATAACTAGATATATGCGTCAAATGCCACTCAATTTCAATATTTTCAAAAAATTATTAAACTCATACAATATATACCGCACAGCTGCGATAATATAGAATATTATTAGACATATGCGTCATATGCCACTCAAATTAGTTTTTTATTTGTTATTGTTAGATATTAACAGATAATAGAATCGAAATTGAGACAAATATATGCTCCAACTCAAACCATCTCCATTATGATTTAACAACTCCTCAACAACTTTAGCAAAAAATATAAAACTGATTCCAACTACAGTCAAACTCCACTAAAAAATTGTACTTCATCTCCAATAAGCTCCATTATTGTCTCATTTTAACTCCATTCCAAATCCATTCCAACTCCATTCCAACTCCATTCCAACTCCAAAGCTAATTTTCTTTATTTCAAACAAGCTATCGCTAAATATCATAAAATGCTGATTATATCTTATTTTTAAAATTTAATTATTTTGTCGAAGTTACAAAAATTTGTTTTTTATGGAATTGTAAAATATTTTTACCATTCTACAACTAATACTCTTAAGCCAACTAAATACCAACACCATTTAAAAAATAGAAAAAGTATAAACATACATTATGAGCTCACTTTGTGTTTATATTCTATTAAATTCAATAGATTATTCCAAATTTTTGTGTTTTAAATATTTTTTGATTTTAAATACATTTAATTTATTTATTATATTGTTGCACAAATATATTTTATTTTTACTTTTAAGCAGTTATTACTTTCACTAAATATTGTTTTATTGAAAAAATGTATATTTTTATATTATTTTGTAAATAGCACTTCAGTGAGTTTATTGTAAACTAAAATTCGATTGTCTTTTAGCTTTTGTCGAGTCAACATCACATAAATTGTTGTTAAGCGAACACAAAAAAGTATTAGATATGCGAATATGATTTCCCGTGAGATTGATTTCAACTCGAAATAATTTTAAAGTAATTTTCAGCAATATTTGAACCATTATTTGTGATAATAATGTTAATATTAGATATTTTAGGCATAATACATTAAATTTGGTTATTATTTGATATTAATAGACATTTATATTGTTGTGACTCATATTCCAGCGCTGACTTCTACTATTTAAGTTTATATACCATATGTTAATACCGTTCACGTTCATATTTATTATTACTAATAGTTAATGTTTTCTTATTATTTGTTATTTTCATACATGCAATATATTACTTTATAGTGTGATTTTGTTTTAATTATAAAGTAATACTTTCACTCTCTTTTCAACTCCAAAACCGTTAACACGCTTTCACTTAAAGCGCTTTATTATATTAATTTATATAATTTAACTCTTATATTACTCTTAGTGTACTTCATTGGTATCTTAACATTAATATAGTGTTTAAGATATTTAGTAAACAGATATCTATTGAATCGGCGGTACTGTGTCCAGTATCGCAACAATATCATATAACACATAAATGCATTATTATAGTCGATTCTTAGACATTTGAGTCATATGCCACTCAATTTTGTTATTATTAATCATTTACGGTATAACGCACTACTTTTCAGAATTTAAATATTATTTTACAATTAGGTCACACCTCACTAAATTTCTATATTTTTTATATTGTCAGACATTTACAGAATATACTACTAAATTTTGATATTATTTGTCATAATTAGTAATTTGGAGCATAATTCACTCAATTAAGTTATTTTTAATACTATTAGGCATTATTTTCAAACAGTATATAAGAAAGGTTTCTATTCTTTTTTGATTCATTCAGATTACAGTGTTCAGTCTGATATAACGCATTAAAATAATATTTCTTTAGCACGTATTTTTATATAGAAGTCTCAAATATGTTTGTCTATGTTTTAGATAATTAAATTATCTTATTAACATATTTTTTATATTTTTAGAAATTATTGTGAGAACGAGAGTGGGTCTAATGTTGGACATGCGGGACAAGACCCAGGAGAGGGTATAGACCCTCCTCCACCACAACCTCCATTTGCTCCGACGCCGCCTTCACCGACACCTCCAAACGTACCTCCGATACACATTGGATTTGTTCGGATAAATGGGTATATTTATTTCAAAATATCTAGAGGCGATCTTATTGTTATTTAAAAAAACAAATATTTAACAAACAAACAATAATCAAATTGAATAATAATGCAAAAAAATATTAATTATTATTAATAACTATTTCAAGAATATTAAAATTATTAAATAATAGCTCTTTCATTAAAATGTTTTGTCTTTTATCATTTTATATTACACGTGACCGCCGAAGGCGGGCTTTAAATCTAGTATCCTATAATATTAAAAAATTACAAAATGGAACGAGCGACTAAAAGCTAACTAAAAAACAAACTGCATATATTAGTCAAAAAAGTCATATATTATGCCCGTATCGATCTTGTTTAATTTTATTTTTCTAGATAGTTAACAAAAAACCACTACCGTTCCATTACCGTCAGCAAAAAACTCGTTACCGTTCCACTACCGGCAAATTCAAATTTTTTCACTCCATTACCGTACCATTACCGGAACAATCACAATAAACGCTAAAAAGTTATTTTATGTAAAATTTCGCCCTTTAATTATGTAGCTTATAATTAGAGTCGCCAAATTCAGTACTAAAAACTGTACATATTCAGGAAGGAAAAAGGATAAAAGTTTGAAATTTAGGAATCCGACAAAAAATGATAATCGGGGATAAAAAATTGGTTTAAAACAAAATTCTATAGTTTTTAATTGGAAAAGAATATCGCAAAATTATCATTTTTTTCAGAAATTATCAAGAAAAAAATAGTAAAATTTAGGATTTTCAGGAAGAATTTATTTATTTTGCTTATTTTTATATGATTCGCCCACATATGATAAATAGATTAGTTATAATTTACAATAAGTCTTAAAAATAGATAGAAGGATTGAACAAGAGATTATGTATTTGAATTGTAAAATATTTAAAACTTACAAAGAAGTAAAGTCTAGTTTAACTTTTATAATTATATTTCAGTTTTAAAATTTAGCATTCAAATCTTATTTTCTTTGAAATATTCTAAACTTTTCTATTTTATAGTTTATTTTTGCTTTTATTTTACATATTATGGTATTGCAGCTGTATTTTGGACTTTGAATCTTCATTATAATTTATAATGTTTTCAAATAAATTTTATTATATTGTTAGCAATTAATCACATATTTCTATAAAATAATGTTGAGCTTTGAAACTAATGTAGAGCTCAACTTTAACAATGATTTACTCTAATTTAAGTTAATATTGTATAGTTTTTTAGAAAATATTTTAATAAAAATTGAATTTTAATTTAAATTAAAACGAAAATTCTAAATTAATTGATATGTAATAACTAAAGCAATGAAAATATTTGACTTTATGCGCGCTATATATATATAGGTATATAAGATTAAGCTAAATAATGAATAAAGCTGTTAAAAATACTTAATTATATTGATTTATAAGACATGTAAAAGATTTGTGAAATGTCTTATTTTTAATAATATACTAGTAAATAATTTTATAGGTAAATACACTAAAAATTACATTATGTAGAATTCCTGCTTTTGTAATAATTTTCAATTTAAATATTAGGTTGTAAAGAATAAATCTATATCTAATAAATAAGAAATCGGTCAATATTTTACTTTCTTTGGAATTTGAGCTCTATTTGAATTCTTGATGGAAATTCTCTGACAATCTTTAGACAATTATTTATAATCGCTTGAAGCCATGTTAAAAACTTGATTATATTTATTTGTACTGTAGCTCTGAAGTTTGAGTCTATATGCGGAAGATTAATAGATCTATAATAGAGTTAATGTGTTGATTTAATCGAAACAACAAATTTATGTAATAATAGCCATAATGTGATATTTTTATGATTCAAAATTTTTCAAACTTTTCAGCCTAGAAATAATTTCATATCATAATAAATTCTTTCGCAGTCATGTTGGGAAAGAAACGCATCAGTAATTTATTAGGATTTATTTTTATTCTGTTAATTAAAATATGTAATTGTCATGATTGTGACTTAGAAACATATTTAACAAAAGGATATTACACTAATACTTGGGCTGTAAAAATTCCAGGTGGATATCATTCAGCTGAAGCTCTGGCTAAACAATTTGGATATCAAAACCTCGGTCTTGTAAGTAAAATTCATATTATGTGTAGTTTTGTATTTTGATTTATTTTTATATTAAAATTTTGCATTTACATTCAAACTTATATTATATTATATTATATTAAACAACTTTATTTTTAGAAGTGTTCAGGTAATTATTTAAAATAATTAATATTTGTTTAAACTTTTACTTCTTCCGTAAGTTACTCTTTAATGAATAGGTAACAAATAAATGTGTAAACGGTATAAGTAAAGTGTAAATTAGGTTTTAAGCTTATTTTCACATAACATTTTTCACATAAACATGAATCTTTGTTTATAAACCGATTAATTAAATCATCGTTTGATTTTACATTTAAATTAAACTAGAAAATCATTAAAATTCTTAAAACCGAACCTGACTCCAACCCGACAAGCTTCAACCAGACCCGACCAGAACCCGACAAGATTTTAAAACATTTTTATAATTATACTAATTTTGATAAATTTCCTAAAAAATACAACTGATTCTAAAATTTACGTAAAAATATAATTTATATTAAATAATTGAATATTATTAAGTTACATAAAAATGTCATTTTTTAAAATTTTGCAAAATTTTTGTTAAAGCTTTATGGAGTAAATCAATGTTTTATTGATTTGTCGGGTTTACTACTAAAAATTTTAAAACCCGACCCGAACAGTTTTGAGCACGAACCCTACCCGACCCTACAAATTTGTCAGGTACCCGACCCAAACCTGACATTTCGAGTACCCTTTTACTAGTCTTATTTAAATTATATTTATAAAATGTTTTAAATGTCAAATTTAGTTATCCGAATTATAACCAGTACAATAAAGATTTAAAAGTTTTTAAATAATTTAACAATTCAATGTTTATATAAAACAAATCCTAAACTATAAATATTTAACAAAAATAAAACAAAGAAGTTTTAACTCTAATTTAGTTGTTTACATAGGATAATATAAATCAAAAAGTAGTTTGTATCTGTTAATAGTAATAGTATTGAAATTGAATCTTCGAATAATATATACCTGCATAAATATATTAGAATTTAATTATTACTTAGAAAAACTCATTATTTCATTTAAATAAATTTTAAATTTGTAGATAAAGGGTTTCGATGATGTGTTTATAATGAAAAAATTAAAACATCACCGAAGAAGTAAAAGGCAAGCAAAACATTACACAAAATTGTTAGAAAATGATAAACGAGTTAATTGGACGGAACAACAAATAGCAAAAATTAGAACGAAAAGAGGTTTTTTATCGAAATCATTGATTAAACTGCGGTATTGGTCAGAAGATCCACTCGAAAGAGGAAGAAAATCTCCACTTCCGACAGAAGATAAACTTTTTAATGACGAATTATGGCCTTATCAGTGGTACTTACACGATACTCGCAATATTCCAACATTGCCTAAAGTAGATCTTGGAGTTAAAGAGGTTTAGTTATTTTCATTTAATATTGACTCGAAAGCACAATTTTAACGTGTATGCGCTATAAGTAAGCCATTGGCTAACATTTTATTCCTAAATACTCCTCAGTATTACTTTGAATTTGATCCTATGTATTGTTTCATTCATAAATTATAGTGAATAATACGCAACTTAACTTAAGGAAATTTTAATTAAAGCTAGGAATTTTACATAAATAGGTTTTTTAGCTGTTAACGCGAATGAACGAAATTTTTTTGTGAATTATACTTCAAAATATTTTATTAATTATAATTCAATATAAATAAATATTTTTGACTATAAAAAATATTAATATTTTTTTAATTATTTTTAACTTCTTGAGTAATTCTTGTGTCATTAAGATTATTATTCGAAATGTTTTAAAGAAACAATAAAAAATTAACAAAAGACAGTAAAATAAAATTTTCTATAAATCAATAATTTACACGTTAGTTGTTTTTAGTAAATATATATTCAATATTCTCAAATAAGAAAATAAAAGTTTTTTAGGGCTTTATAGATAACGCGTAGATTTTGCCTAATATGACAGCTTTTATATCGCGCAATCAATTTATTAAAAATACCTTTTTATTTTGATAACGCGCGCGTTATAATCGCTATTTTACGGGTATTTATCAATTAAAAATAGATTATTAAATTAAAATTAAATAAATACATCAAAGGAAATAAATTTACCAGATGATTAATAATGATAATTATAATATTTAAGTCTTCAGTAAATCTTTTTCTGTTGTCGCTAAAAATGCTTTAAATTTCTAGACATATCTTGGAAAACATAGTGTAAAAATTTTAAAATTTTAATTCGTTGTATTACATTTCCTTTATTTAATCTTTAATCGGTACAATCTATCTTTATTTGTTTTCAATATGTATTTTAAATATTTTTTTAATTATTGAAGATTTTCAATTCTCTAATAAAGATTTCTTTTAATTGTCGATCATATCGAACGTTAATATCAATTGTAAAAGACATATGAATTTTTAAGTCTTTTGAAATGTTTTATTAAATTTTCTTAAAGTTTAAAAAATCTGATTGAAATTACAATTTATATATTTTTGAGTAAATTCATTTATATTAGTAAAATAACATTTATAATTAAAGTAAAAAAATTAGAGTTTATAAATGGAGTTTAAAAGACTCCATTTATATGATTCGCCATTTACAAAGATGGCACTTCTAAAGCGCGACAATTTTCTTTCTTGAACGCTATTTCTCTAAAGTTTTTTTCACAGAGCTCTTAAGACAAATTAATAGAGTAAAGAGCAATTAGAAAACGTAAAGAAAGGATTATAGATAGGGAAATCGTAAACAATATAATTATAATCCTTTTTAATCTTAAAGTTCATGCTTGCAATCTAAGCACTTGTACAATGACTAATCCATTGCTGAATTTTAATCTGATCTATATGTACTTTATAATCCAATCCTTGCACCTTATGAAGTCAAATTGACATATCTTATCTGTATATAATTGATAAAACCTGTTTTTATATTTTCCTCTTTCTCAAAAATAAACACTAGACAAATATCCACAGTTGTTGTTCTGCTAACGATTTCTCTTTTCCATTCAAAAACTTATTTTATTACGATTTCGTATGTGCCCATTTTTAGTTTACGTTAAAATTAATCTTATTGAAGGCTCTGTGAAAAAACTCTAGAGCTGCTCTTTCTATGTAAAGTACTAATATTGAAATGATTTCAATAATATAAGCACTTTCTTCAAAATATTTTCAATATAGTTTTAGAAATAAGTATAATAACACTATTTGTGTAATCCAGGTTTAAAAATGGGTCGATATCATAATACTTCCATCAAAGCATTTATTTCAGGGTCGGCTGGGGTTAATTAAGTATTCCAAATCACAAATTTAAACACTAATAATTGAATGCAAATAAACTTATTTGAAGTGTTCAAATTTTGTTGTACCTTTTCATATGACAAATAAGTGAAAAGTGACGTCAGCGTTCGATAAAAAAAATTGTCACGCTTTACTATAACCGTTATGTTTAACATTTTATTTTAAGGTTTGGAAAAACGGATTTACTGGAAAAAATATTGTCATAAGTATACTCGATGACGGTATGTGTGTAATTGTATTACTCTTTACTATGTAAAATTTAAAAATTTACAAATATTTAACCACTTAAATAAAGGTTTAAATGTTTAAATTAAACTTTCCATTAATATTCTCTGTCAATAATTTTAAAATTTAAAAGTGCTTTTCGTAAGTTTAATTGTAAAGTAAAACTTTTTTAGTAAAATCACAGAATCGTTACTAATGGCGTTAGTACTCTATCAATCGGATACCATAATCATATATTATAACTAGAAATCGGATATTTTGTTAAATCAATATTTGGAAGTAACAACAAAGTATTTTAAAAATTGGTTATTTCGCCAAAATATTCAAAATATGGATTTTGTTTACAAAATTTATGAATCTTATGAAACTAACTTAAAAATCAAATTATTATAAAAGTTTTTGCCCAAAATGGAAAAATTATCTTCAAAAAAACGATTAATTTTAATGACTCCATTAAAAATTCTTAAAATACTTAATTGTGTAAAATATATAAAGAATCCATAATTAATAATCAAAATTCTTAAAACATGAATATTTATTTATAAATAAACTCAAATTAAAGAAAGATTGTATTTAAAACAACCTAAAGTTAGTAATAATCAGGAATGGGATTTTATGGCGTGCCAGAGTGTAAATTATGGTATGGCATTATGGCATGGCATTATGGAATGTTTTTTGCCAAATTATGGCATCGATTATGGCATCTTTATTAGTAAATTATGGCATTTTTTAGCCAAATTTTTATAATTATGGCCTTTTAGTTTAAACATTAATACAAATTTGTTTATTTATGAAATTAAAAAACATTTCTCATAAGTATGGCAAATTTTATTATCAACTTAATACTACCATGTGTCAAAATTTCTTAATATTTCTTAAAAATAACATTTATTTTTATAAAATTTATGAAATTCATAATAATTTCAATCAATATTTGTCAAATTATGGTGTTATTTAATTATCTTTAAAAATTATGGCAATTTATGGCATCATTGTCTGATTATGGCAAATAATGGCATTTTATGGCATGCCATAAAAATCCCATTCCTGGTAATAATTATCGTTTTTAATAAACGGAAACATTTAATTGAGTTTGAAAGCTATAATGTAAAGTTAAAGCATTTATTTTAAATTATACATAAAATTATCAATTTTAAATTTGTATATTTATTTATTTTCTGTCAAAACGGATTGACGGCTTAAACAACGACTTTAACAAATTATAAACGGTCAGAAATCTTATTATAAAGCGTTTCTAACCCATACAGTAATGTTAGAAAAGTGATTTAACGAAGAGTTATTTGTTAACATAACCTTATTTTTATATTTAATTGTTAATCTTTTAATTATACTCATTTTAAGAACATTTTTTAATTTATTAAAATTCTATTAGGACTCGAATGGAATCATTTGGATATTCTTGCTAATTATGTAAAATATTTTCATAAATTATTAAAATTATAAGATTTAGAATAAGCGATAATTTTTTGTTTTATAGGATCGAAATGCAAGCTTTGATATAAATGATAATGATTCGGATCCATGTAATATAATTTATGTACAATATTTAATTATTTTTATCTCAATGTATTGAAATAGCAAAGATGCAAAAAAATATTTCCGAATTTTAGTTTTAACATTGAATAAAATATAGATGGAAAAGCTCCCACCATTTGAGAGACTTAATAAAAAGATTATGTATACTTAATTTTTATTGATTATTAATTAGCACCACGTTATGATAAATACGATTCAAATTGTCACGGAACTCGATGTGCAGGAGAAATAGCTATGGTCCCACAAAATGGCAAATGTGGCATTGGTATTGCGTTCAATGCCAAAATTGGTGGTAAATCACTAATAAATAAATACAATAATTCAAATATTCTTAATATTTTAAGCATCTTTACTGTATAATAAATAAATAGTCTCAAACTAATACATTATAAAATTGGAATATAGTAATTCGTATAAATGAACTATAAAAATTAAAATTAGTAAAATATTATAAAATGAATAATATTAAATGTTTAACAATAGGAATCAGGTGTCTCGATGGCGAAGTTTCGGATGTGGTCGAAGCAATGGCTTTAGGTTTTAATATACAATACATTGATATATTCAGTTCTAGTTGGGGACCTAACGATGGTATGTTTTATATGCTAATATGAATTTTATAAATAATAGAAACTGATTTTTGCTACTTTGTTAATTTTAAATTTTGTAGGGTATATTTTATATTGAATACATTATTCCAAATAAAGAATATAAAACTAATTTTATAGATAAAAGAATTCAAATTTGGGAAATTATAAACTGATAATTTAGTTTATTAGTTCAACATAATAGATGTTTTAACAATTTACAGTAATTATTTGAAAATTTATAAATTTAAATTCTTTCTAGAAATGACGCTGTAACTGGTAATTTCAAACGAAATTTAATAATAGCTGTAATAAGTTAATTAAAGGTTTTAAAAAGTTTATTTATGTTATAATGAAAGCGAACTCATAAAACTTTTAACATGTCTCCCTCCACACTACCGTCAATTTTACGTATAAGTTTAGGCATATATTTTATTTAAACTTAAATTTTTTAAAAAATTTATGGCAAATAGTAAATTGTTGAGAAAAAATAAGATAAATTAATTTAAATTAAAACATGGAATAGTTGAGAATGGGTAAGATAATACGAGTCTAACTCATTTATAAAAATCTGAAAATCGAATGTAATTTCGCAGTTTAGAGATAATTTGTTTAAATAAATTTTCTAATAGTCGAATAATTTTGTTTTAAGATGGAATGACTGTTGACGGACCTAAATATTTGGCAATCGAAGCAATGAAGAAAGGAGTAACTTATGGTAGAAACGGTTTGGGTTGCATTTACGTGTGGGCCTCAGGAAATGGTGGCTCAAAAGGAGATAATTGCAACTGTGATGGGTATGCGAGTTCCATATACACATTATCGATAGGGAGTGCGAGTCAATCCGGAAAATTTCCGTGGTATGGCGAACGATGTTCGTCCACTATGGCTGTAACATATTCCAGTGGAGCTTATACTGATCAAAAAATAGCAACAGTAGATTTGCATAATAAATGTACTGTTGATCATTCGGGAACATCAGCAGCCGCTCCTTTAGCGGCCGGTATTGTGGCGCTTGCTTTGGAAGCTAAGTATAAGCTTATACTAAATTTCTTTTTTAATAATAACTAATTTGATTAATGACAAACATTAAGTCCCAAATTGACGTGGAGAGATGTTCAACACATTACTGCATGCACCGCTGATTTTACACCATTAATGGAAAACAAAGGTGATTTGTCGATACCAAACGCTAACATTTATTATTAGTTATTACTTTAACATAATTATAGAAAAATATATAAAATATTTTGATTTTTTATATGAATACGTATTAAAAACTTTTAAAGGATGGAAAATAAATAATGCAGGATTTATGTATAATAGTAAATTTGGTTTCGGACTTCTTGCGGCAAATACATTCGTCGAATACGCTTCAAAATGGATAAATGTTCCACCAAAATATACTTGTTTTGTTAAATCAAAAGCAAAGTAAGGAAATTGAATTTTAAGTTTAAGTTGAAAGTATCTATTGTTAAATCATCAGAAATAACATTCATATGACTTTAAACTCCTTTTGACTGCGAAATTCAAAGCATGCTTGTGCTGAATGAGAAAGGTTGCGCAATACGATTAGTTTCTAATTTATTTGATTGCGTAACGAGGCTTTTTTCATTTAACACTATTAATGCTACGATACATTTCTAATTCAGCACAAGCATGATTCAAAGCTGTTCACAGTCAGAATCTCAAATCCAATAGATTGAGTTTTCAGTTTCCTAAAAACTTTGAATTCACAAGTTATTAGTAATAACTTATTACAGACCTGCTTTATAAATAGTAGTATCAGTGGTAGGGGTGTCACAAAGGGCTAGCTTGGGTATGAACCCCTTATTCAAAATTTGTAAAATTCAAGCAAGAAAATAATTGAAAATTTGAATACTTTTTGGTCGGATGAAATTGTCGTTTAAATCCAATGAGTATACCCACTCAACACCCAAGTATTGAAAATATCTGAAAAGAGACGCCATTTGACCATCAGAGCGTACGCACACTGGTCAGTAGTATTACGTTTTTATAACCAGTGTCCAGAGAGTAATAAAGTAGTTGGCGAAACATTATCATATTGTAATATTTGTTAGTTTATATGCTGACATGTTTTACAAATTGTTCGAAAAGTTGCATTTATGGTAAAACATTATTTTTATAAATAACGTTAAAACCTCCTTATGCTTCTCCTGTATAAAAATAACTACTTCTTTCCCACCACATGATGCAGATATTTTAATTACCGTATACTGTAAGATAAGGTTATTATTTGTATTATAATTATATGAATGTTTTAATATTTGGGTTTACAATATTTAATATTGGCATTTGGGTTCCGATTATAGATATCTTTATTACAAATATATATATTGGTTATTCAATTTTATTTATTTTAAAATTATAGTCTGCCATACAAATTAAGTTCCGGCGAAGAAATTCAAGTAAATTTCATAAACGATGGCTTAAATAATTGCGATTTTATTAATTTTTTGGAACACATTCAGATTAATATTGATATTGATTACTCAAAGAGAGGAAATCTAGAAATTTTCATAATATCACCAAAAGGTTTTTATTACCATTTTTTAATTTTTAGCTCACTTTGAGTCCAAAGGAGCTATTGGATTTGACATGGCCGTGTGTGTGTATGTATGTAGACCGGTCTTTATATTTATTAAGGGATTTTTGCTTTATATTAATAAAGGGATTATTTTCATAATATTCTCCTATCTTCAAAAAATCATTGTTGAAGACTCCTATCTGGCTAAATATGGGCTAAAAATGTCTTTAAAAAGGACAAAAATGGATAAAAATGAACTAAATGTAGGCTTAAAATAGGACTAAAATGCGCTTTAAATGGCTAAAAATGGCTTAATGTGGGCTAAAAATGGATTTTACAAGTCTAAAAATTGACTATATGTTTGTTAAAATGGCTTTAATATATTAAAAATAGCGTTAAAATCTATTAAATTATGATAAAAATAGGATAAAATTGGATTAAGTATTGTTTAAAATTACATTATTAAAACTATTTCGAGTTAAAACCATACACACGCGTAATTATATTCGCTTATATAATACTTTTGAGTGTTCGCTTAACAATAATTTGTTTAATGTTGTGTTGACTCCACGATAATGTTACCATATTTGATTAGCACATACAGAATTAAAATTTATAGAATATATAAATACTTATCGAATACGCATAAAAATAAAAATGTGTATTTGTGTGCAAAAATAGGTTCACTGTCAATGCTTTTAACATTACGACCTAAAGATTCATCAGTATTAGGTTTTCGGAATTGGAATTTAACATCAGTTCATTTTTGGGGAGAACACCCGAAAGGACAATGGAGATTAGTTGTCAGAGACAGAGTATGTACGATGTGATCTCATATCAAACTGTTTAAATAATCCATGCATTTTATTTAAAGGATAAAAAAGGCGATCATAAAGGAAAAATAAGGAGTGCGACACTAATACTTCATGGAACGAATTCGCCATCAGTTTGTCTACAGTATGGTCAGAGACATTATCAAAATAATGACTTGATTGCGCAAACTATTGATACGATGCCAGTTCGTTCGATTTTGTTAATAGTTATGATTATCGTTAGTTATAATATCCATTTTATTTACTAAATTATTAGGAATACGACGAAAATATTTATGATCAAAATAATGTGCCAAACATATTGGATAAACACAAAAGCGCATCACAAATGCATTGGATCAGTGATTTTATGGGAATTCCGGTTTAATATTTATTTCACAATTAAATTATTAATATAGTTATTTGTAAATTTAATGAAAATTAAAAGTTACTGAATAACAACCGAATTTTTTGTAACGAATATTACGAACTTTCTTTTAAAAATCGAAATCGATTTCTTTTTATAAAATAAATATTTTGAATATTTAATAGTGATATACTTATCATACTGTACTTTTCTCTTCTGCCGATTTAAAAATTGCTTAAATATTTTAGAATTCATTATTCAATTATTTATTCAAATTGTAATTAAGAATAATATTCTAAATGGCATAAACCCATACAGATATTAGGATTGATAATATTTAATTGAATATTACGCACATTTTGCAATGAAATCAAACTTGGATTTAAATGATGGAAAATTTATTATCACAATTAATAAAAATAATCTAAAAATTTTCTATTAAATATCTAGAAAAAGTTTTATGAATTAATGTATATGAGTTGATAATCTCTAAACAAATGTTAGTTTACAACATTAGCTGCACATTCTATTAATACTACAAAAAATGTTAATTTACACAAAAATAAATGCCACAAATGTTTTCCGTTATGCTATAAGTCATCTTCACTGACGTCTCCATATCGGTTATTCTTGATTGAATTAGGATTAAGATTACTTGAATGCTGATGAGAATTAAGCGGAAGTCCATCATAGATCGCATCGCATCGATGCGAAGATCTGCTCCAACAACACAATAAATGCGGATTTTTCTCAACAAGAATGTAAATAACTAGCGTTAAAATCACGAAACACAGACAAACAAATACGACTGCAACTGCTGTGTACCACTTCTCTAATGATACTATTTCTTCCATTATTTGTTTAGCGTAACAGTGACCGGTATGATACAGATTAGCGTCAGAAAAGCATTCAATGCATTGATTATCATTAGCGCCCGAACACTGCTTACACGAATAATGGCATCGATTGCAAATGCCTGCAGTGGTCTCTGTCTCGGTTTCAGTCATCTGTTTCTGTTCATTTTCAATGTTCGTTTGTCCAATAAAATAGGCTTCAGGACATTTTCGAATGCAAGCATCATTAAAAAGAATAAAGCCAGACATGCATTCTGCAGAAGAAATCAATTGCAAGCTTAAATTAATTATTTTCAAATATTACTTTAAATCTTTAGCCATAAGATTTAAACAATCAGCATATAGTATGAGATTAAATGCATACAGAATAGAAGAAAATATATTTCAATGATTTGTTTTAAAGACAAAATCTACCCATTTAGAGATTTAGAGTAAGCCTCAAAAGAATATACCTTAATGTTCTTATGAATAATGTGCAACAAAACTAGTTGTCATCATTACTAAACTGAATTTTGAGGCGTTTGGTAGTTTAATAATCAACAGAATAAATGTGAATCAAAAAAATTTGATACTATTATTTCAGATTCCCATGCGTTACCGCAAAACTCATTACAGCGAAATTTGTTTCCAATACAGCAAACACTTGTTTCCGAGAATTATTATTATACCGCGAAGAGTCATTACCGCAAATGTTTGTAATTGCGAATATTAAATACAATAAATCAATAGATTAAAGTAACCTAACCAAACATTCTACCTTAACCTAACCTACCCTAACCTCCCCAAACTTAAATTTAAAATAGGGAGTAATATTCGCTGTAACAAATATTTGTGGTAAAGAATGTTCTCTGTAATGGCTACACGGATACGAACTTCGCAGTAACGAGTTTCGCGATAACGTACGGATACGATTATTTCATATGATATCATTAAAATGAATATCCTTTAAATAATTTATGTAATAACGATATGTACCGGTATTCTTAAGTAAATTTATTACTAAGAAATAACTAATTTTAATTATAGTGAATTTATACTTAATTCAAAATTTCAATTTGGGAAATGATTGGTTAGTAATGCGCAAATTAAAAAATTTAAACAGAATTATATCAAATCCTATTAACTCCTCTCAAATTCAAAATTTTTTTCTAAATACGCATAAAGATTATTTCATAAAATTTACAATTTAATTATGTAATAACTTTCTCGGAATAACATATATATATATATATATATAGAAAGAGTAAATTTTAGTCTTAAAAGTTACTCATTTCCTTCCGTTAAATTAGTACTATATAAATAAACGCGAAGAAATAACAAGAAATCATGTACTAATAAAAGTAAATGAATATGTTTACAATTTGATGTATAATAATTTGATCAAATTAGCATTTAGGAGTCATTCTATCAATTATGAATTTCATCAAGAATTTTTCTTAGAAATAAATAAAATAAATTATTGAAATATGTTTTATAATGTACTAAAATATTTTTAAAAATGAAGTTATGGCTGCGTATCGCTTAAGTTGAACGTATGGATATCATTTCACAATCAATTTAAATATTGATCAATATTATTAAGAATTCACTAGAAATAACATTAATAAAAATTGATTTATAAGGTTATTATATAAAGATTTTTAGCGGTTAAGTTTAGATTAATTTGACACGACTTTTCGGTGTTTGGTTATGATTAATCACCAAATTTGAAACAAGTAAAGGGAAGAAAGCAGAAAACTGTTGCACGAAAGATAAAATATATTTTTAATTTAAAAAATATTTGTATAGACTATTTATGGTTAATTTGAAATCTTATAGATTCTATAATAAATAAATAAATCGTTAAAACTAAATAATGGAAATTATAATTTTCTCAAAATTTATGTTTTTTTTATCTTCATAGAAAAGTATTTCGTTAGAAATGACATTTGATAGTACTTTATTTATTTATTATCATCTATTAAATAAAATTGTGAAATTTTGATGAAATATTTTTGAATAAAATATTTCAATCATCGGTAATTTACAAATAGATTATAAAATATTGAATGAGTGCTGGATTTTATTAAGTAATATTAAGTGAAACATTTAAGTTAAGCATTTATTCTTTCGTGTAAAAACAATTTGACATTGTTTTTTAAATTTTATATATAAATATTAAATCTATTTATTTATGATATATTTACAGAATATTTTTAAACTATAAGTTATAATACAATAAATGACTTCTCATAATAAAATACGTGACATTTGAATTTTAAAAATGTTTAGCGACAAAACTTAACTGATATCAAAATGGAATGATAATTTTTTTCTAACACATCACACGTTTCACAGTATTAAGGTATTATCGAGTATATTATGCATTGTCCATAACAGGCTATTAAACCAATTGCCTTATGGACAAAATAACTACTGTAACTGTTGTTATAATTAAAATTCAAAATCACAAATATATATTTCATTATGCAAAGCATATAAGCTTAAGTTCGTAAATTGTATCTCTGAATATAAATGCTTTGTCCAATATATGCATGACTAGTTTACATTATTATTAAACATACCGAAAGTCACATTCAAATGGTTATAAATGTTAGTCGATTAAAATACAAACAATCATTAAGAATTTTGTACATTTTAATACGCGGATAGCTTTTTGTACATTCAATCATATTATACAAGATATTCTGGATTTTGATACCTAATCGAACATATCTAAGATAAACAAATCTGTAAGTAATTAAAACGATCGAAAACATACAATTCATCAAAATATAGGTCTTATCGACTATTTTGTGAAATAATACCGAAATATAGTCATCACATATATTGTATAAATATCTTAAAAATTATGCTAAGCTATCTTATTGGCAGTGATTCTAACTTTTGGCAACAGATATAACGACAAAATTAAATCTATTAACATAAAAAATAATAGCCTTTAATAAGATCAGGTTTTATTTGATAAAAAAATTAGAAATTCTGCTTTGAAGCGATGATAAAATTTGCTCATACATTGTTCAATTAAATACTTAAGATTTATGCATTCCTTATGCACATATTATTTATTTACATATTAACAAATTAAAATTTACACTAAAAACAACTCAAAAATCTAGAAATGTATAACCAATTAATCTGAGTTGAAACAGTTTCGCTTTATGGTTGTAATATCTCGCGAAGGTTTAAGTACTTTCAACTCATTTTTTCTAAGTGTAAAACTTAATACTGAATTATTTTGAGTTTTCAATACACTGAGTAATCCCCAGAATATCCAAAGAAATTGGAAGAATAAGTATGAAGAAGTGAAGAGTTTAATAATGGAATTAAAATGAAAAGATGCGAAGAATAGCTTTCACCGCAAAGGCACAGATGAACCAACCTATGCAACGACCAGAACTGCTCTCCATTATACCGCATCCTTTGCTCACTGATCCATCTGCTGCTACGTTCTCGTTAATCGTTGTCTTGTCAGCGCGTGTCCCGTGAACTAGAATAGACCATCCTATTTATAAATAACTTTAATTCAATCTATTTAAACATAAGTTACAATGCGCTCATAGTTGTAAAGGATTCGATAATTTTGTAAGATTCACACTACAGTACGTAAATGTGGTATAATAGCTTAATAACCTCTTTATAAACAACATTTCATAAAATAAAAAACAATTCAATATTTATCGTATGCGTTATAGAATACACAATAAAAAATTATCAACGTTTCATCATTCAAAAAATGTGATTATAAAGTTTGTTAATTATATGAGATTTTAAAACAAAAGAGCAGTTTTCATGTTATATTAAAGTTTAAACTACCTATAGTTTAAATCTACTATAAATAATAAAATTTAAGAATATTTTTGAATGAGTAATTGAGTGCTGCGCTTCAAAAAGGGGACTTAATATTATAATTGTTGAATAAAGGGTTAAGTGTTATAGATGTTACTCTATCTTAATAAACTTTAGCTATTGTTGGCACTTTTGAATATTGAATATATATTCTATTTTTATAGTTAATTCTATTTTAATATCAATGAATAAGAATTAAATAACATGTTATTCATTAATTAAAATATTAAGTCCCCTTTAATTATTATGCAGTTATGGTTTCATTTGGTTAAAATATTGGTCCACATTTTGAAAAATTTCTTCATTATACCGGTAATCAAAATTAAATATTGAAAAATCAATTAAGAATTTCGAACTCACATTTTTACTTATAGATTAAATTATAGTATTTGTGTTTTCTTTATAGACTTTTTCTTAGAATTTCACACCTTTAGAGGCATTATAAAAGTGACATCATTTACTTTACTCAAACATCATGTTAAGCGTACACAAATAAGCTTATATATACCGGATAATACAGTAGTAGAATAACATGCGAATCCTCATAAAATAAACACAACCCAGTAAAGCAATACAACCTAAAATTCCGTCCAATATAATTTTATGAGATGGGAATTTAGTTAAATCACCGAATATTTATTTAAAAACTCTTTCATTACAAAATTATGCGATGCGCAGGTATAAGCAAAAATAAAGTTTATACAATTGTTTTTACCCTATAGTTTTAAATTTTAAAAAACATGCACATTCAATAAAAAAATCATTTTATATTTCAAAAACCTTATCATTAAACAAAACAATTTACAACATATTCACAGAGAGCCGACTTTCTAAAGTTTCTGAGTTCGGTCTTTATTTTCTTATGTCTTAATTGTTCTAAGGTTCAATATTGCTTATTTGATTAGAATTTTTATCTAAATACCGCTTAATTGCTGATTTTATAAAAGTATTTTAACGGTGCGATCGTTAGAAGTATTGTCCGCTGTTAAGTCGAAGAAACAAAGTTTACGTATAAGACACTCATATGTGTGAAATTTATTAATGAAGTGGTTTAATAATTATTGAGATCAGTAGTAATCTATAGCTAATTGTCATATTATTTAATAATATCAAACGAAAGTATATAAAGAATAGCGCTGTGAGCACAGACAATAAGAATCTTATATTGAGATAAACATGATATGATATATGATATTAAACATTTTTAAAATCCGAAAATTAAAAAAAAATATTGCAAACCTTGATGCATCATATTTCTACTCTGACTGTCCGAAAGAGGAATTTCTTCGTTATTATCACTATCATCTATATTGTTGTGTTGAATATTAAAAATGGGCGCTTTAGTAACACTTTGCGCAGTAAATCGGTGCGAACTATCATGTACTGGTGCTGATGTCGACAAAGGCACGCTTAATATATCTGTTTTTGTATTAAAAGAAGATGTTTGCGGTTTAAGCATTGAAGGCCTTCTGTCAGGATTTACATTCGTTCCGTATAGTATAAGAGTCCATTCTTTTAGAAAAGCACGACCTATTAAAATAAAAACTTCTTATAACCTTTAAAAATTAAACAAAATCAAAATAGTCTAATAAATGTTGTATTGCTAGAGCCGTACCAAATATGCTATGCGGAAGACCACTAGAGACTATAGCAATAAGTGAAAAAACATATTAATTATTGATATTATGGAATAATAAATGAAAACCTACTATAATAACGTCCTTCGTTGTGAATTTCAAGCCTCCATTCGCCGTTTGGATTTTCACCCCAGGAATGTACAGTCATAAATGGCCAGTTCTGAAACCCAGATCTAGAGTTATCCATTGGTCGCTGAGCTAACAATGTTGATCGCGTTCCTAATGGTGATGTCAAATATACGTGAATGTCACCTCTTCGTGTTGCCGTTAATGTTACTTTTGCTTGAACGTGCTCTACAAATCGTACGTTTTCACACGTAACCTATGTTTAGAACTGACATTAAAACAATAATTAGAGACATATTTCATGTATGCTAACCTTCAGTGACATTTCAATATAAGACTTTGCGGGAACCAATCTATATATATTTATATATACATTTAAATCAATATAAATCATATTTATTCAAACAATTTAAGTATGATTTACTTGTCTATTGGCTGACTTCTAACTTCACAAAGTTTTTGTTGAGGAACAGTAACCCATTCTTTAGAGACGTCGACCATTGCGTTCGCGTCCAACAATCCGTAACCAAAAGAGTGACTAACATTTCTTCCAACGCCATTAGTTTTCCAATCTCTAGCGTGAAGATTAGCAGGTTTGGCAGTTAAAACAACAATATGCTGCATATCTCTCCACGTAAGTTTAGGACTATAAAACCAATACAAATTTAATTAACATGAATGACAGTATAAATTTGGTTATTTATTAATTTTTGAATTTAAGAAAATTGAATAAACCAAACAACTTTCTACTCTCTAAAAAATTCATAAATAACAATCGATAAAACGTAATTATATAAATGATTTGTCATTACTTAGCTTGTAATGCAAGCGCACATATGCCAGCAGCCAACGGTGCGGAAGCACTGGTGCCAGTATGGCTTGAGGTACATCCGTGATGCAAATCTGTAGTAACTATTTGTCGTTCACCAAAAGAACCACTGCTATACGTGGTGGCAAGCGTTGAAGAGCAAGCCTCGCTATACCAGGGAACGAGACCGTTCTCTGTAGCACTGCTTATAGAAAGTGTCCAAATAGAGTTCGTATAACCATCGCAATTACAATTATCATGTTCTCGGCCCCCATTTCCAGACGCCCAAACAAATATAGAACCCAAACCATTCCTGCCTTTAGTAACGCCATCAATAAAAGCTCGTGTTGCTAATTCTCCAGGTCCATCAACAGTTTTGCCGTCATCGTCAGGACCCCAGGAAGCACTATATATATCAATATGTTGAGGATTTAAACTTAAAGATCGCGCTTCGACCGCATCGGTAACGTCACCGTCTAACATACGAACGCCACCAACTTTGGCGTCATATGCCACTCCAACAGAACATATATTATTGTTAGCATTAGCTGCTACTTCTCCAGCACATCGCGTTCCGTGACGATTAGAATCGATCATATCATAACGAGGCATAGGGTCTTCATCGTGATTATTCACGTCAAAGCTGGCTAAAGCATCATAATTTATCACTAGATCTGGATGATCTTTTTCGAGGCCATCATCAAGAATGGTAACCACAGCACCTTTTCCTGTTATATTCTTGGCCCACGCAGACTGAACATTCATGTCCAGTCCTTGTCCACGGTTTAGATACCACATTTGAGGCCATCGAGGATCATCGAATTGTGCACGCTTTGTATTGGTGTTTGAACGAGTATTAGATGATAATCGCAAAAAATCACGTTTTACTCTTCGCTTAAGTAATTGTTGAGATAATGAAATGACCTGAAAAATAAATTGTCTTAAAAATAGCACATAAAATCTAGCAAATATACTGTAAAACCCATTTTTACATTTGGTTCACTCTCTAATGAATTTTGATGATTATTTGAGGCTAAATCATATGAACGTTTTGCTATCTTGTGATGCTGTAAATGATAGTAATTTCCAAATATCTAAAAAAATATAATTTAACTGTAATTAGAGTCAATTTTGAAAATAGAACTAATTTACTATATTTAAAATAAGAAAGCCGTTTTTCATACTACATTAACCATGCCATAATAATAATTTAAAATTATAACAAAAAGTAAAACTAAGGCAATTTACAAAATAAAAATAAAGTGCAATTTTTTTAAAATAAAAAATAATAAAATTTATATATGAGTGGCTCTAATAGTATTGGCCAAACTACGAGTACTAACATTATCAAACAATAGTTAAATTTTCTATTTAAAAAAATTATTAGTATGCATTATAATAGTATGCATATCGCATTAAAATTTACAATAAAATTGCAATAAAAAGTGTTGAGAAATGTTGTCTTGTTAATAATTAGGACTTTAAAAATGGTTAATTAAATTTTTCAAAGGAATTACTTAATTCGACCTATACGTGACGTAATATTAATCTGTATAATGTAGATACTAAATTAACTAAAATTTTTCGAGATTCTAACGAAAAAAACGGCTCTAAATATATTAACGATATTAAGAAAATTATCTTAAACTGAATTAAAAATGACACAAAAATATAAAATTGAATTTTTATACTGTACAGTGCACGAAATAAACGAAAAAATAAATCAAAACTTAGTATAATGAAAATATTGCTTTCCGATGAATTTGATGCTATCAAATATTTTTTGTTATTCAACATAAAAAGTTCGATAAACATATTTAACATATAAACCGAAAATAAATATACCCTAATATAATTTCAATATACTTTTTCTTTAGATCGAACAAAGCCTATATTTGGGAAATACTATTTACTGTATAAGAATTTTTTAGATAGACATAACAAATCTATGCAAAATGTTTGGTGAAATTTTTAATTGCAAATTACTTTAGACAAATAACTTTGACAAATCAAATGTTAGATATTCTGTAGATTTTAATGTAGATTTTAAAGGGATTTAATGTTTATGTAAGCCTATATAAATTATAACATCTGAAACACGAATAGCTATCACGCTATTTACTTATATCAGATCTTGTACTTAACATTTTTACCTTATTGTGTTACGTGTAGAAAACTATATAATTCTAATGAAATTAAGAAAATTATTTTAATTACTCAAACAATCCCAACATAACAAAAATATGATTGTATTACGAACATACGGTAAGCTTTACTTACAATAAGAATTACTTCAACAAAGAGAGAATACTGCTTTAAAATAAGTAAGCAATAATTGAGTAATATCTATATATTTAATAAAAAATTAGAGAAAGATTTTCCTCTGAATGATGGCGTCAGACCTTCTCTTCCATTAGATAAGCGCGCGAATCGAATCAACCCTTTGGCTATTAAGTCGCGACGCGATTATAAATGTATATTTTTGTACTAGAAATTAAAAATATTATTCCTAACATAGTACTAATTCTATTATTTAAGGAAATAAATATAATTATACCATAATTATTTTAAAAAATCAAAATAGTATATGCAGTTTTAATTACTCAAACCTAATAGCGATACAATGTATTTAAAACGTAGTTAAAAATTAGGCAATGAATTCATCTATAGTGCAATGGCATTGAAAAATAGTACTGAAAAAATAGCTCAAAAGTTTTAATTAGTAAAGCGACTCCAATTAATATAAAAATAAATAAAAAAGAGATTTTTAAAACTATTATGATAACGATTAGAATGTTTAAAATTTCTAATAATACAAAAATATATAATACAACATTAGATTCTGAAAATATGTACAGAGTATTTATTTGTGCGTTATTTGAAACTAGTTATTTGCGTTATTTATACATTTTGAAAGATAGAAAAAATTTCGATTACGATAGTTATAAGTTAAAATAATAAATCACTATAAATGCGTCAATCGTTTTGAATTATTTTGTGTTAGTAATCGTTCTTTGCTTTCTTACAGTTTGTCTGTGTTGCACAAAACGAGAAAAGTGAGAAAACACGCAAAACTCATTAAAATTTCTACTTAGTTTATTACTTAATATTCTTTCTTTTGGAGATTATAACATCGATTATTAGATTATAAAATCGATTTATACTGTACAACACTCATCCATCGTGTTTTCAGATGAGTGTGCGATACAAATAAAACATAAAAACGAAATCAAACTAACTGTTGAGAATTAATATTTAATTAACATTATCGAACAATTTCCTGGAATGATCAACAAAAATTTCTCATCTTTTGTTTGTTTGACCCTAAACCGTGAACTAATAGAAAGCCGAGACGTGAATAAACGTCTTAGAGTTTAATGAAAAAACGCGTGTGTCATACTTACTCTAAGGTAAGGCAAAGAAAATTGAAATGTTTTTCTTTGTTTATTAAATAATAAAAGAATTCTAATGAATAGACCGGAACTCTTTATCGAAAAAAATTTTGTTTGCTTTTTTTTTATAAAAAATAAGTTTTTATATTATTTAATAAATTGCTATTATATTGAATTGAATGTAAAATAAAATACATAATAAATAAAAATAATAATAATAAATGAAATCGTTTTTGATGACTAGTAATGCATTCATATTTACTTTACTGAATTATACAATATTACCAAAAAAAATTAATCTAAAATCAACAAAAAAATCGAAATATATTTTAATATTATATTCCGATTTATAATATTAAAGATATTAGTTATCAAAGAAAACATTATTAAAATATTAAATTTTAATCATTTAGAATGAAAAAAATTTAATGAATTCTAAGTAATGTAAAACATTTTTGAATTTTTATTCTATAAAAAGTATTATTTAAAAACATGATCTTTAAAATTTATTCAAATGCATTAAATATCTCTAAAAAAGCAAAACATAATTTAAAACATTTTAATTTTTGATTAAAAGTTTAAATTACGCTAAAATGTTTAGAATTTTCGAAATAATTCTAAAAAATTTTGAAAGCAATTAAATGTAAACATTAACAAAATTTAAAAAATTGTTTTTAAAAGAAATAATTTAAGTTTTAACTCAACAGATTGTTAATAATGTTTATAAATGCATATACAATATTAGTGATTGTGATTTGAAATGATATTAATATGACATACATGTCCCAAAAAAATGAATCCATGTTTAATAGATAATTGTTTGACAGTGTGTGGCGTGCCTTCCGCTTCGATAACGAACTGATTCGTATAGACATGTTGTGTTGAATTAACGCCGATTATTAACAAATAAATAAATACAATTCTAATTATAAATTCACTTAAAATGTTACTCTTGTTGGGTATAAAAATAATAGTGATTGAGTGCATCGTATAGAGTACAACAAAACTGATGCCTGAAGGCTAGAGTAAGCTTTTAATTGTGTTTGATTTGATTCAAATGATATCATTAGTAACACATTTTATTAGACTTAAACACATTCACGTAAATATTATACGAAAGTATTATTATTGATACTATTTTGATAATTACGCGTATATTTTGAATCAAATTCGTTAAAATATCGAATCACTAAGCAATATAATAATTTGGATTTCATAATCATATTTATTGGTTGAATGTGTAGTAATGGTAATGGTTATCAACCATATTATGATTTATAGCAAACACAGATATAAAAGCTCTGTATTATACTATACTATACTATCATAATAAATGTCAATCTCTGTTATGGTTATGTTATGTTATCCACAACTAAAAACACAGTTTATTCTAGAGATGGCATAACCCAACCAATACACGAATACACACACAATCGCGCACAAACTAATTCACTATTAATTATCGATTAATCAGTAGATCTATAGATATACGTCGAAAACAAACAAATTAGTTGAGTGTGAGTGTGAGTTGTGTTATGGTTAATGTTTGTTACGCGTTCACCACTCAATTACAATATGCGAGTAAATGGAAAAAATGTTCGCTTAAGTAACAGTTCGTCATAAATGATGCGAAAGTGACTCACTCTGGTTTCAAACAACATTTTAGGCGGTATTAACTTTTTTTTATTACCTATTAGATCATAGATTACATCCGTTCGTATTAACTTATTTCTCGTTTCAAAGCAAAATAATTCCTTGAAGAAAATGTTAATTTAACACACCGTCGAATCCAATTCGCTGTTTTTTTCTCTAACGTATTGCGTGAAAGTTAAAGAAAACTTGATTTTTGACAGATGTCGCGGTCTATTGAAAAACTACGGTCAATGATATACGACACAAATTTTTATAGTTTAGTAGTGATGAACATTATTTAAATGTTGATAGCGCTAAGTTCGAGCTTTGAAAGTACAACTCAAAAAAATCTGAGCTGAGCTCATTAAATATTAATAATTCAATTGAATTTAAAATATCAGAATTATGTTAATTATTATTTTTAAAAAATAAATTTGATAAATATTGAAAAATAATATCAAAACTAGAATTTATGAGTCGTAGTATTGATTTTGTCGTTTCACCTGAAGTGCGATTCATGTTTCTGTTTATTACATTATTTTTAATTTTTTATAACTATAGCTCATTTATTACTTTATATTTTTACCGTAATTTTTATATTTCTGAAACTTTACCGCAAAATTGTATTACATTTACACTCAATTAACTTAAATGGGAATCAATTCTATTTTTCACGATAGAAATTTTGTCAATTTATTTCAAAATAATTTTAACGTTACAAAATCTTATGAAATTATAAAGTAATGCGCAAAATAAATTAATTAGTTAAATGCATCTAATTATTTAAAATCTAATGAAATACGAATTATTTACAAACAATAGATATAAATTATTCCATTTTCTGTTCATAACAATTATCTATAGGAATACCAAATATATTTGGAACCATATTTAATTTAAGCCAATTAACCAATGGAGTGATTCCTGGCGTATAATGAGTCCGTTTATGATAAAATAGAAGTCCGTCCAACTATTTTTGGTAATACCAAAACATAATAAAATATAAGTTTTCAATACAAATTGTTAACTTCTATCATTTAATTAATTAAATATTAACCAGCTTTTAAAACAAAATTAAATATACAGTATTAAGATAGGTATTCCCTATTCGATGATTTCTGAAAACTAGACGTAACTATGGGATATAAATAGAGATGTTACGGTGAAAGTTTGGGTCTTGAAAGTTTTAAACAGAGCCAACTATGCATTAGTTAAAATTTTTGATAATATAAACCCTATTTTAACAGATAAAATCCATTTTTGATATATTTAATAAAATAATAATTTATTTCATGCAATCAAAAATCTTAAAAACGAAAATTTACCAATGCTTTTTTTAAAAGTTAATGAAAAAAGTTAAATTTTAATTCAAGATTTTTTTTGAAAGTTTCATAAAAATTTCACTGAAATATTAAAAGTTTCAATGAAATTTTCACCCATTTTCAATATTTCAACGAAATAAAACTCAAACTTAAGCCCCATTAGGATAAAAACTGGTCTTAATAATAGACAGTTTTTAGCGAATTTATTATGTATTGAGTTATTGATACTTAGTTTTTACCCCATGGGGTAAATTCTATTTTGATAGCAACTGGTTGTTATGGGGCATAATACTAAAGTGGGCTTTTACTCCACCCCTCGTCGAGTATCACTTTAAGCCCAGTGGGCTATAATGTCAGGTAATACGGTGATTACAAAAATATATATAAAAATGAATTAATTGAATTAAAACTTACGTGTGAAGTGAATTGAAACTGAGAATTAATCGCTTCGGTAATATCGTGTTTACTGCAACCGAAATGTTTCAAAACACGAAACTCATATTTATTTAATTTCGATGGTTTCGATACTAAAGCACATTCGTTATCGATTTTATTCTGAATCCAATAAAATCTGAATTCAGTTTCGCAATCATAAAATTGGGATCCATTCCAATACATGACGTCTAACACGTAGAAAACCTGTTCGGTTTGACTAAATATGCAGTCAATAATGGAATTTTCTTTATGGTATTTGTTAGCATTTCTGTTGCCACCAGGAAGTGATGACACGAATCGATTCAATAGATGACCGCTTTTCGAGTAACACTTCGTGACGCCGTTATGCGACACCACTAGACATCGTTTGCCGATCGGACACAACACTAAATACCATTCAGACTCAAACTGTTCCGGAATTTCTACCAACCATTCAGATAACATTAATTGTTTTCTGTATTTACTGTTTGGTTTGGTTTTCTTATTATGATTTGTTATCGAATCAGAGCTGCATTCCATTTGTTCGCTATTATCATCAAAATCATTGCTATTTTGTTCGCCACACTCTAATAGACATCGTTTAACCATTAATAATTGATCGCGATTTCTATAAATATATTCATATCATATTAAATATTAAATCAATTATCTATAATATGAATAATACATACAATTTTTGATTTTCAAGGAATAAATGTCTTCGCTTTTCTTGCATTAATTTGGTTTGATTGTTACGGCGCTTAATATCAAATGATTGAGAAAATATGGTTGAATGTTGTGATGACATGTTGTGCGTATCAATTAATATATCATAAGTGTGAACGCAATTAACTGTTAAGTTAATGTTAGTTATGATAATAAACGAAAACTTCACGAATCTATTCATAAAAACGTTTACTGTAATACAACTAAACTGCGCATGCGTTCTAATAAGTAAAAATGCAAATAAGTTCACCGGACCTGAAATTGAAACCTGGGGTGCGTTTCACTAAAGGGATCTTTCGTTAGTTAAGTTCTATCGTTAACACTAACGAAGCAACACAGAGTGTTAGCGAAAACTCATTATTAACGAAAAAGCGTGTTTCACAAACGCTTTGCTTCATTTCGTTAACACTCTCTTTATTAGTAAATGCGTAATCAATTGTGATTAATATTTGATTATTGTAATCATTTAAATATTTATACGTATTCATTATAAGTTAACATATATAAAATAAGTTTTAATCCAATATTAAACTTAATTAATATTAATTAATAATAAATA
>JAQGAW010000330.1:0-32493 GCA_034698025.1 Phthiracarus crinitus
CAAAATCAAAATACAATCAAAATTGACATTTTTACTAAAATCAAAATCAAAATACAATCAAAATGATTATTTTAGCAGAAATCTAAATCAAAATACAATCAAAATGCAAAACTTTAAAACGATACAACACTAGTTTAATGTTAACTATTTTCTAGTTTCTCATCATTTATTATTATACGGTTATATAAATTTTTTAAAATTTTTCCTTTACACTTATTTTGCAATTTTTCCACAACTGTTACAATACTGTATATTATATATGCTATTTATTACGTTATCAATTAAATTATATCAATAAAAATGACGCAAATTCAAGATATTTATTTATCGCTTTTGAGAGTATTTTTATAATTTTAAACAAATACGCTTAAACGTTGCATGAATGCTAATATTTTGTTTTGACCCTTTAATTAAGGCTTTTAGACTTTAAAACTTTAATGATAATTTGTTTATTTAATAAATTCAAAACTTCCTTTGAAGTTTTATTTTAGCAGTTAAAAGAATAGTTGAATACATGTTTCGCAATGACTTACTCCATTGCATTTTCAATTGTGTATGTCTGATGCGAAGTTAAGTTTTAAACTTTGTTTATTTTAATAACGCATTCCTAACTCGATATCAAATTGCAAAAATATTATTCATTTATTACTTCTAATAGAAGTTATCGTATTTTAGCTCATTTCCAATCTATTAGAATATTTTAATGACCGAATAAAATATAAATTTGTTTATTCTAGCTATTGTTTATAATTTTATCACTTTCGAAAATTCAGAAAAAAGCTTCCGGTAATTACAGAAGTAAAACCACCTCAAATAATATTGTTGGAGAACGTGAGTTGAGTTTTAGAGACAGTGAGCATTTAAATTAATTCAATTATCAAACTTTGAATTAATATGTTCAAGTGTTTTATTTCCCAAGTGAATCATTTGTTAAATAAATTCTATTATTATTACTCCCGGAATTGGTTAGTGTGCGTAATAATGCATTTTCGACTCTTGGAAAACAAAAACCTGTTGTATTTTGATGATAATTGATTAGTATTTAAGCAAATATGATAGTTATCCTCTAAATTTAGTGAATTATTTGATTATTTTACTTAAACAAATAATGGCAGCATTGGTTAGTTTTATTGTTTTTTTAGTCGCAGTTTTTACTGGTAAGAAACTTACTTATTTATTAGTTATAAAATATTTTTAAATTTCAATAAATTTCTATTTTTTCTCAAATTATTGAGTTAACTTATTAAAGGTCTAGAATATATTGATTTACAAACTTAAGCAATGCATTTAAAAAATAAATTATTCAATTGAAGAAATTTAAAATAAAACTATTTGGATTAAAATATGCCGAATCAGAATCTTCAGTTTTAAAACTAAAAATAATCCCTGAAAACTTGTTTTAATAGAAAGTTTTTAAATAGCTTTAGATATGCTTTTGTTTTTTTTATTTTTTCAAACTTTTCTCTCAAAATTTTGTTTGAAAAGTTGAATTATTAAATAAATTCGATTACAACTAGCATTCATTTATAGCATTTAATGGAATTTTTATTTTCCAAACGCAGTTAAGGTTAACGCAGCGGACGATATTAAGGCAATTGTGGCAAATGTTACCGCAGAAATATCCAAACTAAATGAAACACAGCTAAAAGCGAGGTCCAAAGTAAATTTGGACAAAATAATCACACTTATGAAAGATGCATCGGTTCAGTACAAGATGCAACAGCTTAGCGAAGCGGCAGAGGTTTACGAAGTGGTCGAAGCTTTTCTCAGCGATGGTCTGCAGAAAATATTTACAGCTTTGGAAGTAATGGATGCACGAAACAGAACCGTTAACTTAATTCAATTAACTGTCATCACTGAAATGCTTGCCATTCGCGGACAAATGGAAAAAGAGATTCGCGCGAAAAGGGGTCCACTCGTGGCGTCCGATACCGCGGATAACTTGGAGACCAAATATCACGAGATTATCAAAAAGAATTTGGATTTACTGAACTGGACTGTGATTGAGCTGAAGGCGAGACACAGTGATTTCTGGGCTGAAGTTCATCAGGAGGTTTCAAATCTATCATTTGTTTTCGCGATTCTAAATGTGGTTTGTTTTTTGTTACTAGATATTCAATTTCATGTATCAGGGATTTCCACTGATTGCCGCCGATTTAAAAAACATGACCGAATCGGTGAGAGCGAAAAATCTCCAGTTATTGATCTATGATTTAACGCTGGTTTATGAAGTGTCGAATACCAGAACTGAATCAACATATTACCAAAAAGTCACGGAAACTGTTTCGGAATACGCGTCAGTGGTTAAAGAAAAAACGATTGCTATCGTCTCATCCGTAAAAGATTCGGTTAAATCGGTTTTCGCAAAATGGTTTTAAATATCAAAAATTAAATAAAATATATGTAAAATGGAATATATATATCAATTTTATTTTATTTTATTTCAAATAAAATGTTATGTCATAAAAGTGTAGTTTACAGTCAAATAGTAAAGCAAACACCAATTGCATTACAATTCTTTAATAATAATGGTGTCATTATTTAAAATTTGAGATATAATTTAGTTTTCTTTTATCAATTAATTAATTTTCTTAATATAAGGGCATAATTCATTTTATCAAATAACAAACAATTTTCTTATACTATAATCAGTCATAACGCGATCAAAGGAGAAAGAGGGGTTTAGTCAATTTCTCCCCCAATAAACTGCAGTCTCATTCGCTCTTTATAGGGGAAGAAGTGACTCTACCCCTGTTTCTCCCTTGGACGCGTCATGACTGACTATAATTTAAAACTATAAATACAAATAATTTTTTTTCTCCGTTTTATCAATAATAATAATAATAATCATAATTAAAATTAAAACTAAGGCAACATTTTTTTGCGTGACTTTTTTCAATACAATTTGTTTTGAAATACAACGTACTTTTAAATATATCGGTATTGTTTGGTTCGCGTGTCCCAGAAAAACGAAACAAACGCTACGAAAAGTGATTCGCTATCAAATTTGTTTTCAATATCACGTGTGAATTAAAAAAATCCGAACGCACTTTGTATTCTAAACGATTACGTATAACCAGTACATGATTATAAGTACATTTAAACAGTAAAGGTTTCTCATATTTTTCATATGTGTGTGTGAGTTAATAATCATTTCGAAATTAACACTTAATTTTTTTTGTAAGGTTTCGTTATATTAGTTTTTGAGTTTTTTCCGTTTCGTTTCTATTCAAATGTCATTAAATTCAGTCTCAAAATCCAAACTCTTATTACTAAAACTTTTCGTTTTAAGACATTATCATTCAATAGTTTTTTTTTGTTTTCACGTTAACTACAAATTAATAACATAATATCGAGCATTAACTACGAGTTCATATATAGAAAATCAAATCCTATATCTTATACAGTATAATATAGTGATTCCAATAATTTCATTTAAATTCATACAAATTCCCACTTTTTAAATAATTATTACTACAAATAGCAAACATTTTCCCAAATATACTAATTTGGTTAACGATTAGAACGAATCCAATCAATTTTCCACTACAGAGAAAAAAACATATTGGTATATACGATGTTTTGCTATTCATTTCACGTTATATAATATAATAATTAGTATATTATAGTACGACCGATACAAATCCTACTCGAAAAAAACATAAAGCATTCCAATGACACTTACCCTATCTATTAAAAACACGTAAGTTTGTGTGTAGTATATGTGTATCGTAATTGTATTGTTTATGTGTTATGTAACGTATGTGTGTGTGAATTAAAAGTATAATTAATAGTAGTTTTCATTAGTTTTATGATCATTTACTTTACTGGGCAACACTTAATGGTTTACATATTTTTTTTTGTTCGCGATTATTATTTTCTTTCGATATCGTATATAAGCTTATACTAAAGGTTTAAATGTATTTTTAATGTATTATATAATGTATAACTTATATATAATTATTTATAATATGCGTATATATATATATAATATTTATATATAGTATGAGTCAAGTTTTTCAAAATCAGTTTCTTCATTGGATTTCGTATTTTTTTATATTTAAAAAAGCATCAAATTTTGATTTAATTTCTTATATTTTTAATAAAAGCGGATAATAGTGAGCAAATAAGTAACGCATGATTTACAGTAGTGTTTATTATACGTTTTTAAAAACCACATAAAATGTTTTTTTTTATTTAAATGAGAATATTTATAATCGGAATTTCTTTTCATTTTTTTGACAACAGTATTAGAAAACCAATTATGAATTATTCAGGTATTTTGATATTCACTAAAATCGATTTTTAATTATGTTTACCGTTCTTGGAATTTTATTATAAATTATTCGTAAAAAAATACTTAATAATTCTTAATAATAATCGACAAATAAGGATAACTTTAAACTTTCATTTCGAAAAAATTTATGATATCAATAAATGAGAATAAAAAACTAGTGTAATAAAACGCTCGGGAAAAAAACTATAAGAAAATATATCGTTTATGGTATCTATAATTTTATGAGATTTCCTATACAAAGCGTATAATTTTCGAAATAAGAAATTTGATTCAATGAACGTACAAAATTATAAAAAAAAACAAACTGCGAATTGCAGTAAAAATTGTGGTTCACATAAATATACAATTTATATATAATAAACGTGAGGACAAAATTTAAATAAAGATTTTATGGCAACTAATTTATTTTTTTTAAAAAGTAGGAAAAATTGAGTATTTTTTAGAGATCAAACCCGTACTACACTACTACTAAATTTTGGAAAAAAGATAATCGAACAGTAAACATAACTAAAACAAAAAATTAATTATAAGCTCGTATTTTTCGCGACATTTAATCCTAAAACACATGATTCAAGTAATTCAAAACCAAATGCGTATATAGATTTGTGCGAAAGTAGTAATTTAGATTAAATTTCTAAGTTTTCCCATTTATGTGGTTTTCGGTTGCGTTAACTGCACTTTTCTCTTATATATAATTCAAATATATATTATCTAAAAAAATTGTCAGTGTATTTCAAATAATTCAAGTTTATTTTTTATAAGGAATAGCAAAAAACTACTAGCATTGGCCTTCTAAAGCGATAAACGACTCAATCGTGTAAATAAAAAATAGAAACTTAAGAGATTGATCACAATTAAACAAAAATATTTTGCTGATTCACACCAGAAATTGTCAAGATTTTCTGTTTCTAATAATCTATAATCTAATCATCAATAAAATCGACGAAAAAACCCGAATTATTTTCCTTAGCAATGCTATTGCATAGAAAAAAACGAATAATGACAAGATTTTTTTTGTATTTGTTTTAACTTTTCAATTAATTAATTAATTAGTTGGGCGTAAAAACGAGAGACAGTGAGAGAGAAATTGCTATAATTCTTTTCATTAATAATGTGAAATAGTATTATTATTCTTTAAAAAAATGTATTCGTAAAATTTTTTTTCCATCAATTTCTAAAGTAAATGATATTATTTTAATAACAGTATTGAAAAATGATTTTAAAAAAACATATTTTTTCGCTTTCTGTGTACAAGTTTCCTGTAATCGACTTATTTTAATAAATGAATGGATGAGATTAAAATAAAAACGTATTCTTTTCGGAAATTTCATGAGTCAATTATAATAGTTTGAACTAATGTTCCGATAAAAATGTGTGTATTGTTTATGTGTGGTGGCCTTTAAAGCTCTCATTGTATGATCGAATAAAAGGTAAACGTATATCCAGTTTAGTTGACTCTCACCTAAATAACTAATAAACTATTTGTGTTGGATTTTGTTTTGCTTATCGCAGCGACAGTTCAGTTCATCGTTAATAAGCATTAATTATTTCATTTAGAGTGTATGTATATGTTTGGATTTTGTATTAGTTAATAATGCGTTAACCAATTAGGTTATCGGCGTAATCACTTAAATCTGACTCGTCGTCAGTTTCGTAACCTGACATTAAACCCATTTCGTGAATATCAAAAACGTCTTCGAGATCGAGCGTCAATAACCAGTGATTATCGTCGCGCACTTCCAAATAGTTCCACAGCAACATATCGCGCAACGTTTCGAGCTGTCCGTCGTGGTTCTGTCGTCGTCGCGCTCTCGGAGGAGGCATTTCCGCCTTTCGTCCGTCCGGATAGGCGTGAAGGTAAAAGCAGGCGCCGGCGAACGGACACTCGCCCTGCCCTTGTTTGAAGTATTTGCACGGCTTTGTACTCAGCTCTTTCTTATACGTGTCGATTAACTGTTGCTTTTCCGCCTTATCGTCGTACCAGTATTTACTCGGTATCACAAAATCCGATGGCACTCGACATTCGGGACACGCTCTGATGGTTCTGTTGTCGAATTGCTTCGTTTGTCTCCACTTTCTAATGCACGAAATGCAGAATATATGTGAGCACTTCTCCAAAATGCCGAAACGGCGTTCACTTAGGATTTCTTTCTCGATAACAATATCCATACAAATACCGCATGCTTTGTCAAGACTGCGCTGTATTGCGAACGATATCTCCATTTCTCTTTCGTGTTCTTTAATGCATTCCTAAAACAAATAACACGTAAATCAATAAAATAATCTCATATTTTTTGATCAATTGTTGCATACGTCGCGATGCTGTTTCTGTTGCTCGATATCGTACGGATGAAGACAACATCTGCCACAGAGATCACATATATCACCGTGAAGGTACTGACAGTGGCCATCGGGATAAGGACAACAGCCATCGGGACTATTGATTGCGTACTCGCATAGCGGAACGTCACGATTATACACTATAAGTGGCGAAACATACGTATCATTGCCATCGCTATTAGCCATCACTTGCGCGTACGTCTTCACGTTTGCGCCACCATTACTACTGGTTGGCTCATTGAAACCGCTATCTTCGCTTGACTGACGTGATTCGTTTATAAGACTAGTGTTCGGTGATGTTGTTGGACAAGTATTTGGTTGAGTTTGCGGTATAGTCTGTTCTAAAGGTTTTTGCGGCGGTTGTTGTGAAGGCGATAATGAAAATTTGTTAAATGGTACTAAAGTAGGTAATTGTTGCGGTAATGGTCTCATATTATTGCTAACATTATCACTAATTGTATTTGTAATTGTATTTGAATTATTATTTGAATTGTTATTCGTTTGCGTAAGCGTTGGTAACAGTAATTGTTGGATAACTGATGAAGAACTGGAGCGCACGTGTGGTTGCGTTACTGCCAGTGATTGCGACTGCGATTTCGGGCAAACCGTTGGCATTTGCGTTGAATGTAGTGATTGTAGAGATTGTGGTGAGCATTGAGAGTTTGATGCTATTGATGCGAGTGGTTGTGGTTGTGGTTGTGGTGATGATGACGGCTGACGACTCGAGTGACTCGAGTGCGACTGAGAGTGAGTCGCGAGTATGTTTGCCGGTTCCACGTGAGAGAATCTAAATGACAACACGAAACAACGTTATCGTCAATCTATCCATCGGTTATACAATGTCTACAATGTTACGATACCTGCAATTGATGCCATACACGCAATGGTCGCGCAAATAAAACCAACAAACGTTTTCAGGTATGGGAACGGATGTGTTCGCGTCGTGAGAGAACTCACAGCGATCGCCATCGCGACACACAGAACGATCGTAAAACCTATGAAATCATTAATCCATTTAACATTAATAGGTTAACATTAATCATATGTTTAGGCGAATACTGACCGACACAACAACTGCTTTCTCTCCATTTGTTTTTGTAGTGTTGTAATGGCAGCCATTTATTCGTATCAGTTATTACACCATATATTACTGTTCGCAGCACAGAAACGTCAAACGTTTAATATTACGCACAGTAAGTACACTGTGAATCGTTGCCTTTCAATGATATTCAATACAGAGTTACGATAACCTACACTACAGTATAGCGTAAACGTAAATTCTACGCAAAAACGTTTTCACGCATGCGTTAAGATTTTTTGCTTTCTATACTTTCGTTTACGCGTTAGTGAATGCCAAACATCTGTCGTTCATTCCCAAGCGTTTTAACGGTCAAACTTACCGTTTCGTTTAAGGTAGTCGTTCATACTGGAAGTGTGTTGAATATTCTCTTATTCGTTAGATAAAGTGTCTGCATTAAAACGTTTCTTTAACATTAAAATCAAGCTTTAATGCTCAGATATTTAAGCTTAACTGTTAAAATCAAGTTCAATCTTGAGAATTAATAAATTTCTTAAATTTTATTTAAACACAACCTAAATTCCAAAATATTGATTTGATACAAAATAATAAATTTTTCTTTATCCGTATTTAGATTTAGAATTTAAGAGTAAATGTGATGTGTACAGTATATATATATATTCACAAAAATAAAATGGTTTAAAATGTTTTAATTTTTAGGTTTAAATTATTAGCTATTTTATTAAGAAATAAGATATAAGCAGTATAACACCTTGTTATTAAATCAAGTTCATCTCAAATTATCAATTTTTTTAGAATATCAAGATCCAAACGTAGTCTTCAACTTAATCTCTACAAACCTATAATAAACCGATGCGTGCAATAATACGCGTGGGAATGCGCACAATTCGTGTTGTTTACGTATTCTAACATAATAAACACAATTCATTGTTTATTGTTTACTATTTTTAATACTTTAATTCAGTAAAACACATACAGGTATCATTAAATCGTGAATTAAACAAAAGCTTATTTTGTTTTTTAGTTACTAAACACTGCACAAATGTATAATAGTTCACAAACACATTCACACAAACTCCATAGAAAAACTTATAAATGATTCCAACTCAAGTCAATATTGAAACTCCTGCACCAATAAAGCTCCATATGAGCTCCATTAGAGTCGCATTCCAACTCAAAACACTTATTTTTTGCTTTTAGGTTTAGAACTACATTTAAAGTAAACATATTGCACACTAATTGTGCAATTGTTGGAAAACATTTTAAATGTGTTTTTATCAATGAAAACAAGAAATAATTTATGGAAATTAAGATTTCCATTCCATAAACAAATTTTTAAACCAACTCCAATAAATATTTAGTAGACTGCAACCAAACTCCAACCATTAACATAAAAAACTTACTTCAGCTTCACTCCATTCTCAACCAATTTTTCAATTATAACTCAAACTCCACTATTTTTAAGCATATTTGTTGAAACAATTCTAAACTCAATAAATAATCAAATCACACAAACGATCAACAAAATACAATTTACTAAATCCATTAAAAAATAGCAATTATTAAATTAAAATAATGTAACATTTATTTCATAATATGAAATGTATGCAGATTTTAATGATTTGCCATAAAAATCATAATCAAACCAAAATTCAACATAAAAAATGTTTCGTGGAATTTACTAAATAAAATTATGATTTCTCTGTTTTCAATACTTCGGACCTAAAATTTTCGGTAAAAAAACAAAAAAAAATCGAATTAAAATCACAACCAATTAATAATTAGTAATATATGTCACCTAAAAATGCCGACAACCACTGCATGATCTCTTTCGTATGGTTCGAGCGTCACCTGTTCCAAAGGCTTAACCTTTTCCTGTTGCAATTTCTTCACCTCTTCGGCGAATACTGCTTCCGCGGGTGCAGTGGAATCAATACAATTAGCCTAAAACATAACAAACACTGCTAACAGAATTGGCTAAAAATTAAATAATTTTTCAATACTTTTATCGATATAACGACGTGTCCGCCAGCTTTAAGATAGTGCTGCGCGTTTAGCGTAACGATTCTGGCCTGATCTGGTTGTGCCACATCAGCGAATATAGTGTCAACCGTTGACATAATCATTCTATATTTGTGTGGATGTCTCGCGTCCTCAATAATCGGCACAATATTGCTTCGCTTTTGCGCGACTCCCAGTAAATCTAATTAAAAAACAGTCATTTAAAATCGCATATTCGCCAAACATTTTTTCTGTATAAACCTCTTCCGGAACGATGGGAAAATTCCACCGCATAAACACGACCTTCTGGACCAACGATGTCGGAAACGTGCGATACTGTAGTGCCAGACGCGGCTCCGAGATATAGCACTTTACAGCCTGGAGTTATGTGAATATTCTCGACGCCACCCAATATAGCGGCACCCAATTTCGATCGAAATGGGTTCCAAACGCGATACTCAACTTTTCCACCATTAGTCGGATCGTCGATTGAGATACGCTTTTCTCCGTAAACCGAGTCTCCGGGAACTAGATTTCTAGTCACGAGCGCGTCTTCCTTTCCTCTCGCAATAAAAACGCCTTCAAGTCTTTGGTGCGGTTCGACCATCGCTTTTTTCCCGCCCTTAAAACCGCCGCCACCGCGACCACCACGGCCTCCTCCACCTCTTCCGCCGCCGCCACGACCTCCGCCTGGACTTCGACCGAAGCCTCCTCTTCCACCCCCGCGTCCTCCGCGATCACCTCCTGGACTCCTTCCGAAACCTCCTCTACCGCCACCTCTGCCACCACTAAAATAATAAGATTTAGTAATTTTCATGAGATTCAAAATAATCCAATAGAAATAAATTACAATAAGAGTACATTTTTAAAATAAAATAATCAAATGAATTTGTTTTAATTACAAACATTTAATTTTGTAATACTACTGGAAATATTAAAAATTCACGTAAATGTTAAAAAAATAGCAAGTTTACGGCATAATAAAGTAGGTTTTCAAACCTCAAATGTTTTTCGCTGCAATAAAATGCGACATTGGATTTGCAGAATATATTCAAACACTCAGCAAAACAAAAGTTTAATAAACAAAGCAAAACGCGCATCAAATCAAATATCAAAGCAAAGAAAATATGATAGCAGTAAATAAATAGAGAATATAAAACATTAAAAATCGAAATATTTATAAAATCATACCGAAATCCTCCATCGCGTCCTCCTCTTCCTCCTCCATCGCCGCCACCAGTCGGACACTCACGCGCGAAATGTCCCTCTTGTCCGCACTTATGACAGCCTCGACCTCCACCACCGCTGTTGCTTCTATCGAAACCACCGCCGCCTCTGCCTCCACCACCAGCTCCACCGCCGCCACCAGTTGGACACTCTCTCGCGAAATGTCCCTCTTGTCCACACTTATGACAACTCCTATTACCTCCTCCTCCGGAGTTCCTGTCACCGCCACCACCGCCTCCGCGTGCAAAGCCCGCACCTCCACGACCGAAACCTCCGCGACCGCCACCGCCTCGAGGAGAGAAACCTGTTATATCGTTCAAATCATTCGTTAAAAAGAAATTTTCAGTTATATAGTTATGCTTTATAAAAACCTGGTTTTCCCATATTTAGTAAAATCGAAAATTAATATTTAAGATCTTAATAACGAAATAACATCTAACGACAAACGATCGTAAATTGATTTAAACAAAAGCACGTGTTTTTCAATGTGTTATCGTTATAGCGTAGCAGTTATTCGTAAAAAGCATTGACAAAATGTGATCGTAAAGCGTATAAATGCGATTTGATTCCGTTAGATGTCGTTGACGTTTACATGCGAATAAAACACAGGCTTATGCGGAAAAAAAACGTTAAATTACTCTTTATATTAATTGTGATAATATTATAATAATTGGTTTAATTTCGCTCATTTAATACCATTTTAAATCGTTTTTCACGATTACGACAATAAATAGAAAAAGTGCCACAAGTTTTACGAGTTTACGTTTAAAGCGAAATAGCAATAAAAAAATATGATAACGTTTATCGCTTTATCATAATCTGATGCGTCTATAAATTACCGGCAAATCGTTATTTAAATAATTTGATTGAATGTGAATCGCGAATTAACAATTAAAAACTGTTCGCTGTTTAGATGTTATTTAATTAGAAATTAATGTTTAGTTTCGATTGTTTGCGATGAATAATAAAATGCGTGCATTTATTAGATTCAATCAACTAATGGTTAGAATAGTTTTTAGAATGACGTGTAATAACAATTTACCGTTAATCACGTTATTGTTAACAATATTATTGCTATTAATCGATGCGACTGTAACTCAATCGTTACCACCGATCGGAGAGTTGCCATCAGTGACGACACCGCAAACGTCTGCACGAAAGATGAGTTTGTGTGAGAGGTGTCGACTATTAACCCAATCATTCCAATCGGTATACCATTTCATTTGATTATTAGATTTCACAAACAGATTTTAGTTATTCAGATATATGTAAAATTAATATTAGTTAAAATCAGACTCTTATTTCGCGCGTATTTTAATTTGATTGTATTTATATCAATAAACTTCGAGTTTCTCATCGAGAAGTCCTGCTTAAGTATTTGTTAAGTAGAAGTCTGTCTGTCTGTCCGTCCGTCCGTATGTACTTACGTTAGCATTTCTAAATTAATAAAGGCATATTTTTAAATATTTTTCTATATATAAAAAGGGATTTAGCACAATTGCATGTCATGTCTATGTGAAGTATAGTTATTGTTTATAATTAAGGCTTTGAAAATAGTTAGAAAAAGGGTACAATATTGTCTATTTAATCGTTTAAAGAAGAGTAGATTAAAAAATTAGAGTTTGTTTAAATAAAGTTTAATTACAAATACGGATTATTATGCTCGTTATTTTAATTATTTTTTAATGCATTGTAAAAATAGCTTATTACTATGGCGTTAATTAACGATTGTTCAAAATCATTAAAATTCGTTTAAAAACTTGTTAATAATGACTGTAAAACCCAAATAAGTGAAATTTGAGTAAACGAATTGAACGATTTTTAAAATTTTTTAATCAAAAATTAGGTATTTTTTTCGTAAAAGTATAAAAATTTATTATATGTTATCATTATAATTAGACCGAAAATCAAGTTTTATTTACAACTATTCTGCAGAACCAGTTATAAATGCTTTCTGTAATTAAAACCAAAAATTTCAAACGATTCTTCGATTTTAACATATAATGAACAATTTTATGGCATTTTTTGAACGATTTTTCAAATTGTTTTAAACGAATAATAAACGATTTTGCACCTTATTGAACGATTTTCAAAGCCCTTCTTATTACTTGAAAAAAGCTATTATTAATTTGATCCAAAATAGACTCCCAAATCGATAAGATTTTTAGGCCCGAGCCCGACAAACATAACAAGCGCTCCATTAATTGTAATTGTTTTTCACTCTACATTTAATATGTGTTCTTAATATAATATTGTGTTCTCAAAATATTATGGTTCGCTATAACCAAGGGGTAAAATATTCTTTGATCAAATAAAATCAAAGAATTTTATTATTCTCAAAAAATTATTCTTTGAGAAAAAAACTAATTTTTATAAATTTTCTCCAAGAATTTCAAATTTCGAAGATTTTCAAAGAATTTTGCAATTAAAATTTTATTGTTTGTTATAATATAATAAATAGCATTTTAAATATAATTTTCACCAAAATCCAATGTAGAGTTGCTAATTTTTATGTATAATTCTATAAAATCAATCAAACTTTTAGGATAATACTGTATTTCTGGTAAAAGAATTATCAAAGAATTTTGCAAAAGTTTAAATTTCTAAAAGAATTATCAAAGAATTTTCTATTATTCTCAAAGAAAATTTTAAATTTATCAAATATTTTTCAAAGAATTTCAGTCAATTTTCTCAAAGAAAATTTTACCCCTTGAGTATGACAAAACGTTTGCTTTTGTGAATTAGGGCTTAGACCGTACAGCTCGTGGCAAATTCGAAGGCGGAGACACTCATTGGGAGGTAAACAAATTGAAAACATACGCGTTTAGTGAGATAAGGCTCGTCGAAATTGAGGAACATCTCTGCAAAGATCTGCCGACAGACAAAGACCAGGTTTAAAAATGTTTAAACGTTTCGAAAATCTTAAATCAAATTGAATTATTTTGGGCCAACAGTGTCACGCATTGGCGGAAGAGTATGAGTCAGAGATCGAGAAATGGTGGTTTGGTCCGTACAGATCGTCGTCCATTTCACTGTACGATTATTTATGTTTCGATCTTATGAACGCGTGTTGCATTGACGGCCACTTCGGAGCTGACTGTAAACCGTGTAACGGATTCCCTGATAACGTATGTTCGGGTCGCGGTTATTGTTTGGGTAATGGCACGCGCGATGGCTCCGGAAAGTGTCGCTGTTTTGACGGATACGCCGGAACAGTGTGTGATAAATGTGACAAAAAGTACTATCAAAAGTCTGACACCGAAAAAGAGCTTCGATGCGGTAAATGTGATGTTTCGTGCGCCGATTCGTGTCGCGGCGCCGGTCCTAAGGGTTGCCTCGTTTGCAAATCTGGGTATTTATGGGACCAGAATCATGGATGCGTCGATATCGACGAGTGTGTCGATCTTGGCGTCAATCCATGCGAAAGCAATACATTCTGCATTAACAGTGAAGGATCGTTTCAATGCTATCGTAAGTGTTTAATGGATTATAATAAGTGCGGGAAATATTTCAGCGAACAATTTTGGATAAAATGCATGAATGTTAAGAATAATCGCACGAATTTTATATAGAATTTAAGAAATTTATAATTTTAACGACAAAAATAATTGTTTTAATTTATTTGATAACATTAAATATTTATTTATTATTCGGGATTTTATTTATTATTTAATTTGATTCATGGTTAAAATTTGAAACAATAAAATAAATGGATGCAAACAAATTGAATTATTATATTAATTTATCGTTTCTTCTAAAGCATGTGATCCGTCTTGCGATGGTTGCAATGGTGATGGTCCTGATTCGGTAACATTTTTCGATTTTATTTTAAATTCGATTTAACTATTTATTTCGTTAATTTATTGTAAACTTACATTACAACTAATGAGCTAAAAGTTAAACGCTGTCAGAACAGTCTTGATTTAGTTATAAAAGTAAAATATTTGAGTTTTATTGTAGATAAGGTTACAGCTAATGATTAGATTAAGTCGTAAATTAAACTGACGGCTCAGTTAACGTTATATAAAGTTAAAACTCTCATATTAATAGCATCATATTTCACAAGGATTAAGGATAAGAACTTTTAAACACTTCTCTTCCAATAGTGCCTAAAATGCGCAAAGAATCACGCATTGAAAGATGGCGTATGCATTGATTTGACGGTAAATAAGCGCGAGTTGCATATATCACTGGCGCGTTACGCCACATATTTGGGTTTATGTATAGCCACGTGTATCATATTCCGAAATAATATTTATATCGCTTCGATTATCGGACTGGTGGTCGCTGTGTACATAACTGTGTCCGAGTTTACGTTGAAAGACGATCAGTTTAATCCGTTCGGCAATTGGGCCAATAAGTTGATCAACACGTAGATTTGACGCGTAAAACAATTATTACCAATCAATAGATTATTTATTCCATTGAATGCTAGTCATTTAAATTTGTATTTGATTTCGAAACTTCAGACAATTACCCTATAATTTATTAATTTTTTATGTCTTCCGGTTATACTAAATATTCAAATACGGTATTTATTTTGAATAATAGGCAAAAATTTGTTTGTACTTTTTTACTTATTTATTAAAGAAATTCCACTTAAACTTTGATTAACTAAAGGAATAAAACATCGCATACGAATAAGTTAAAAGTGGTTTCAAACAAATTGTAAATAGCATTTTAAGAATGTATAATAAAAACAATGGAAATACAAAAAGAAAACACACTAATGTTTTTAAAACATAAAAGTTAACACCTAATACGCGGCTCTTTTTCTTGCGCCGAAAATTCAAAGCACTAATAAATATAAATTTTACTATAAGTTGTGTGTAATTCCAATTTTTTCTTTTTCATTAATGGTTAGAATGGTTTCGATATTTTTAAAATAAACTATATTTCATTTTAAAACGTTATTTTTCCGTATAAGTATCACCAAATGTGTGTCTCACGAATTTCTCCTATTATTTGATTCGCTTTTTGCAATGCCTGTCAAATAACAAAACAAAAACTTAAATACCGTAAAATTGCAAATAAAATAAAATACCGGTAAATACCTTTAGCATTTCAGACGCTTCTCTCCTGCGAATCGCGATGTGTTCGGACTCGGATAACAGATCAGCGAATTGGTCGTGTTTGTACAAATGCGTCACGAGTTCCGATTGTAAATTGTCTTTCACAAAATTCACCATAAAATGCATAATCGCTTTCGGAACCGTGTCCTGAATATTTTTCCGTATTATTAAAAAATATGATCTTATTAGTCGCTCAATAACTTCGCAATCCCTTTGTTCGCGTGCGGATAATTTTCGTATAGTAGTGGTTGTTGGCTATAAAAATATCATTAGTTCAACACTTTAATCGCTATTTACGATATTTAATAAATTTAATAAAATAACTTACAACTTCAGGTAAAAGATTAACTGGTTTCATAGGCGATTGTGCTTTTGTTTGTTGGCTTATCGCCGATAACGAGGGATTAACGATATACGCGTCATCGCCACTATTATTAATTTCGCCGTTAAATAAACTATTCTGAGCTTTTGATCCGATTCGATCCGATTCTCGTTGCGATGTTGACATTAAGTTAGCAAAAAATCCCGTCGATGACTGCTGCGGTTGCGATGTTAACTCTTGTCGATTCGATTGAGTATTATTGTTCGCTTTATATATCGGCTTCACTTCGTTAACAAAAACGTCGTTTTGCGTGTTGTGATGAGGAGATGTTGCGCTACGATTCGGCTTCTTTTCTTCGCTATTCTTAATTAATTGTCCCACGAGTTGCGCGTCGTGGAAATCTGGATGCTTCGTATTAATGTAAGCCAATTCGATGGCCACTAAGTGTTCGACCATTGAGTTGGTTGGCGGCAGTCGTCGTCGCAGCAAAAGTGTCACGACATCCATAATGCGTTCGTGCAGTTTTGGAAAGCGTAACATTTCTTGCTATTAATCGATGGATTAAATAATCAAAATTGGAAATTAATTAAATAATTGTGGCGTAAGACTTTCGCAAAAAAAATTATAAAAGAAATATTTTTAATTCTTGGTAATTAAAATGCCATGAAAAGCAAACATATTTTATTCATTAATTAAATTATAGTAACGAAATCAAATGATAACAAAAGCTTATACCACACTAAGATAACATAAAAAATACCTGTACTTCAGTTCCGCAATGTTGAATAATTCTTTGCATTTCTTCGTGAACTAATTCAATACATCTAAGGCTTGGATCCTCGAGGCGTCTTATTTGTCTTTTAACCAACAATTCAAATGAAATTTCGGGTACGAATAACGCAGGACGTGGTCCCTAATATCAATGCCAAACAAATTTACTATTATCTTATAAAGAATTCTTAATATTTTGATTAATAATTACCGTTGCATTTCTAATAGCGGTGAGAATATCGAGAGTTGTGAGACCACCTAAAGGATCGATTGAATCGAGAGTTCGACCAAATGTCTCGTGAAATATGTAACAAATACGCGCTCCGCCGCACAACTCTGTCGTTTCGATATTACGAGCCGTGCCTTCGATTGTCGAACAGTAAGATGACGCGAATTTCGTTATTATTTGAAGAAGAGTCTGTCCCTTAAGCAAACAAAATCATTTTAAATATAATGTATTTGTTAAATATTACTTCTGAGTTATTAATTGACAAATTAATTAATACTGTATAACAGATAAAACTTAAGGTACAATTATGGCGTTTGGCCTTATTTAATGATTTGTATGCAAATAAACGGATACTTTTATTATTACAATTATTTCAGTATTTTTCATATTCGCTTAAAAAGTTACGGCAAATAGAAATTATGTGGCGTTTAAAGTTTATTCAATATAAGCTTACAGTTAGTTCATATGATAAATACTGGTATACCATATAGAATAAGCTATTAAAACCGATAGATAATTTGATTGTGTTTGATATGGTAAGGCCTGAAATCTCGGACAGAATGCTAAAATCACAACACAACAAAAATCTTACCGCAGATTGCTTTGGATCATCCATTGATGGTATAATTTGATTGTTAAATAAAAATAAAAGTAATAAGATTTAAATCTACAGATATATAAATTAACAATCAATAACATAATAGAAATTATTCCTAAGCTTTAAATAGCGTCGTTCAATGCGAAAACATTAGCGAATATAAGTTAATTATAATATGTCTTACTTGATCATCAACAGCAACACCATATGAATTAAGTAAAGATTGGAATTGCGATATCATAACATTTACTCTTGTCTTCAATTCGGGCAAACAATCGCGAATGTGATGCATTAATAGCTTTAAGATAAATAAAAAAATATATATTGAGTTAAATTATAAATTTTCTATGACTCGAATTAATACTCGATTTAATGTCTTCGCGAGATATGGCGAGCCATTTCTACTCGCCAACGATGGATACTTTCGCTGAAGAAACAAAGCTTCGTCTTTGAGTGAGTCATCGATCGTCTTTCTATTGATGATGTCTTGTTGCGAACGGTTAACCACACCAATGATACCCAACTTAACAGGTATGACACGCCCACACAGAACATCAATCGCATCGGTTCCGGCGTCCATGAGATCTAATTTAGTTATCACTGCCAGCGTTCGACGTCCTAAATATTAGCATAATTTTGATTAAGTTAGTAAAACAAAAGCACAAATAAAGTATAAGTGTTTACCATCGGAATCGACTTCTTTGGCTAATTTGAGCGCTTCCGATGTGGCGAAGTCAGTGTTAGCTCCCGTTACCGCTAATATGATTGAGTTTGGATTCGATATATACTTGAAAATTAGATTCCGAATCTGGACTTCAATGTCTTCGGGCTGATCACCGACTGGCACTTTAGTGATACCCGGAAGATCAACCAGTGTTAGGTTCACCACTCGTGGCGAATAGATCTTAAGATTGATCGGTTCGGGACATATTCCCTTATTATTACCGCCCATTCTTTCCGTTTCGTTTTCGATTTCTTTCCGAATTTCGTCGAAATCGCTGAACACTTTGTTTTTCGTGTGCAAAAATTTCGCCCATTCTTCCAGATTAAGCGTTCCTTTAAAGAAATAATTATGATTTATTTAATTCAAAAAACTGTTAACTAAATTATGAAATATTCGCGATATATTGCATAATACAATATCGTATAGTAATTCAAGTCAATTGCAAGTAATTCTAAGCGTATCGTCGTTTTATGATATGATATATACCTTCAGACGCGTCACGAATCGAATTGTCATTCGCGGCCACGTATTGAAGCTGAAGAATCAATGGTCTTCGGGTGACAATACCCGCTCCGCGCGGAAGAAAGTCTTTGCCCACAATTGACTCCAAAACCGAAGACTTTCCCGAAGACTGAGATCCGACCACAACAATCTGCGGCAGTTGTATGGCATCGGTTCCGATCGTGTTAAACACGTCCTGAAGTTTGTTAATAATGGGAATCAACGCTTCCATTATATTAAAGCAATGCAACACTTGTTTTACGCTATTATTTAATATAACACTGTAATGCGATGTAATGCGTGTAATGAATGCGATGAATGTGTTTGTGTTGAACAGACACGCGTGCAATCACTTCATCACTAAAGGTTGAGAGACCGTTGAGATTGGCATCGCTTATTGAAATCCAAATATAATAACAATGTAGTGTATGTACTGTTTTCAGTGCTTTATAGACTATAACGGATTATACATAAATTATGTGATCATTTAAATGTATGCGAATGTGAGAATATCATAGTTCTTTAATTATGATGAATAATCGGTGCGCTATTTATATATACATTGTTCTCAATTTGTTTTCCGGCAAAACATAACGCATTCATTACACTATGAATAATGAATGAGTTGAGCTAATTTTTTTCGTTATGAAACAGGGTTTTTTCGCAATTAAGGTGTTATATTTGAATGTTAATTTTATTGTCCATAAATTACGTAAATATAAATAATCCAAGATAAGTGTAAATGATTATCATTGAAACAGTTTTTCGCGTAAATGTGATTCAATTGATATTTGTTTGAAATATTGGTTAACAACCATAAGATTTCTGGTGATAATGTCATATCTACTAAATCTGATTCGAATGAATGGCGTAAAATCGCTGATATCGACGCAAACCCGAACGATATCGTTGTTGGACTCATCAAACTTACGCCACAAAAATCAGATGAATCGTGACGTGAATCGCGACCGCCATTATCTTCAAAAGCGTTTCAGCAGTCAAGACGACACGAAGAAGGACTCGAAACACGAAGAAAAAATATTGGGCGATGAGCCGCGTTTCGCCATTCCTCACGTACAAGAAATGGAACAAAGAGAATGGTTCCAGAAATTTGAGGGCGCAATCATCGCTTCTGATGGCGAACCAGAAGAAGCGAAATGGAAAGGTTGGCATCCGCTCATGACTTATGATTACTTTCCCGTTGAGAAACACATACGAAATATGATCATCAACTTCGGTCCACAACATCCGGCCGCTCACGGAGTGCTGCGACTCGTGCTCGAGCTTAATGGCGAAATTGTGGTGAGAGCTGATCCACACATCGGTTTGCTTCATAGAGCAACCGAAAAACTGATCGAATACAAGACGTATACGCAAGCATTGCCTTACTTTGATAGACTTGATTACGTTTCGATGATGTCTAACGAGGAATGTTATTCATTAGCTGTGGAAAAGTTGCTTAATATCGATGTTCCGCGAAGAGCTAAATACATAAGAGGTGTATATTTTTATTATTTAAGAAAAAACAACGTATTTTTATTTAACAAAAAAAAATAAATTTGATATTCAATTTTGATAGTATTGTTCGGAGAAATAACGAGAATTTTGAATCACTTAATGGGCATCGGAACACACGCTTTAGATATCGGAGCGCTCACACCATTCTTTTGGCTTTTCGAAGAAAGAGAAAAAGTGCGACTCATTTTTAAATAAAAATAAATATACTGTTTAGATAAAAGAAATTTAATTTATCGATTTCTATTAAAAGTTAATGGAGTTTTACGAGAGGGTAAGCGGCGCTCGAATGCATGCCGCATACGTTAGACCTGGCGGTGTCGCGCAAGACTTACCCATTGGTATAATGGATGACATATATGCGTGGGCACAATCGTTTCCGCAGCGTATTGACGAAGTCGAAGAACTTCTTACCGACAGTCCAATATGGAAAGCGAGAACACAAGATATTGGCACGATTTCAGCTGAAGACGCTCTAAATTGGGGATTCAGTGGTGTTATGTTGAGAGGAAGTGGTATTAAATGGGATCTGAGAAAAACGCAACCATACGACTGTTACGATGAATTTGATTTCGAAGTTCCAATTGGTGTTAACGGTGACTGTTATGATCGGTATGTCTTCATTGATATTATATTTTAAAAATTCAAATGCGATTATTACCAGTATATTAATTAATTATAATAATTGCTCTATTTTTTAGTTACTTGTGTCGTATGGAAGAGATGCGTCAATCTATTAGAATAATAGTTGACGCTTTGAATCGTATGCCTGCCGGAGAGATAAAAATTGACGACAATAAAATAGTTCCTCCAAAACGGGCAGAAATGAAGAATTCGATGGAGGCGTTAATACATCACTTCAAGCTGTTTACCGAAGGATATCAAGTACCTCCTGGTGCTACTTATACCGCCATCGAAGCTCCTAAAGGAGAGTTTGGCGTTTATCTCATCAGCGATGGCTCATCGCGTCCATACAGATGTAAAATAAAAGCTCCAGGTTTTGCTCATTTATCTGCACTCGATTTTATGGGCAGAGGTCTGTTTTTAGCCGATATTGTGGCTATTATTGGAACTCTTGATGTCGTTTTTGGTGAAATAGATAGATAGATAATAGATAATAGATAATAGATAATAGATAAATGGTTAAATAATAAATTGTAATAAACCTAATTTATGTCAAAAACGTGTGTAACAATATTTTAGTTGTAAATAATGTAAATCTAGAATTGACTTAACTGTACTGTATATCTCTATTATTTTAAAAAGTAAAATCACGTTAAATAATACGGTTAGAGAGCATTGTTATTCTTATGGTTTGGTTTAATATAATTATGGAACATTAGATAATAGGAAAATGATAAAATTATAAAGGGATAAAATGACGTTACAATTAACATAAATTAAACCTGAGTATTGGATACTGTAGTATTGTTTAGCTCTATTAAGTTTAGCTTTTATTCTTTAATAGCTTTTGATAATTTTTTGGATAACGTTTATTTTCAATCTATTAATTCTCTATTTTTTAATTTGATTAAAGTTACTCAAAACTTGAGATAATTCATGTTCAGTGTAAAGATCATTAAGAAAATCAATTGTTTGTGTTTGATTGGATCGATGATTGGACATGTGTTCCGTATTAATCACAGCATCGCAGACACGTTCGCACTGAACCACAGAATTATTATTATATTCACAAATCTGTTGATGACATTCTATTTGATTCAAACTGCAAATAGTATTACAACCGAATGACGCGAATTCACATTTTATTCGAAGTTTACTGATGATCGCGACAACTATTTTTGGCGGCTTTTTCAAGTCAGATGGCAATACTCTTATTCGATCGATTGGACATATATTATTATTATTATTATTACGAAACCATTGATTTAAGCACTGTTTGCAAAATAAGTGCTGACACGCTTGCAATTGAACCGCTTCTTTGACCACATCTAAACATATATGACACTTAAAATAATGTTTTGTATTGCCAATCACTCGATCAAACTCATAACCCATTATGTGATTTCTAAATTCAATACAATAATTGCTAATATCACGCAATTTGTGATTAACGTTTGTTTATTGTGATTTTATTGGCAAAAATCGATTCTCTACTTATTTCCACTCAAGAGAATTTTCTTTACATAATATCCTTTATTTCAATAGAATATTTTAATGATTTTCAACAACAAGAACCAAAAAACTTTAGACTCCTATTTTTCCCCAACGCTATAACAATATAATTTTGAATTTTATTTAAATAAATTTAGATTTTTATATTAATACCGTAATGCCAAAACAAAAATTTTAATTATGATTATAAAGAATAAAGTATACTGCAGTTAAATTTTAATTATCCTGCAATTTTTTATCTACGTTTTCAAAATCACATCGAATTCAACAATTAAATAACAAATTTATCGATAAATTAACGATATAAGAATTTGTGGGAACCTTTTTGTAGTTACTTTATGATTGCCACTCACAACTTTCTCCATTCGGGTCACTATTTAAGTCTTACACGGGAGTCATTCACTGAAATGCCACAAACTTTCAGTAAAACAGAGAAAAAACTGGTTTTCTTATTTATAACTATGCTTAATATGAAGCGCGATATATAAATTATAAATAAATAAATCATTTAATGGTTAATCTTTAATTATTGTATTATAATAAAAAGATATATAGTGTTTTAAAGATGTTAAATATATATCTGAGCAATTGATACACTTTTATCTCGCAATAAAATCTAATTAAAATTTTCTACTTAAATATTGCGCGCTATACAGTTAGTTATTTTTCGTATATGTTGTCAGTCAGGTTTACTCTGTGGCATTTCAGTGAATGACTCCCGTAAAATGAATCGCAAGGCACTCATTAGTTAAAACCATCAACAATGCTTAATAGTTAGGCAACAATTTATTCTTACGATCTAAGCATTAAAGTGTGTATACAATTATTCTATTTCTAACTTAAGCACAACACTCTCTCTCTCTCTCTCCTCTCTCTCTCTCTTGCTATTGAAAGAAAAATTTTGAATAGTTTGCAAAAAATATATAAAATTAAAATTTTTCAGAAACGCTAACAGTATAGTAGTTTTTAAATGTTTTAATGAGAAAAGTAATATGAATTTAAATTTTTGTTTATTTTAAGTTTTAGTGTTTATTTTTCAAAAGTTTTTCGAAGAATGAAAACTGGAATTACTTCGTCGATGAATAAGTCTGGTTATAGTACGTTACTAACACGATAAATAATCCTTTATGTTTTGCTATACAAATCGTGTGTATAATAACAAATAATTTAATAAATTTTGTCTAATGAATAATGAATAACTTCAATACATTTCACTTTGCATGCAAATAAAATTCGATTAGTTTTGATCAAAGAAGTTCAACACTAAATTATAATTTATAATTTTAGTTCTTAATATTTATTTTTGATTCATTTAAGGAATAATATTAAACAGTAAAGACTAATTATTTTAACTCTTATATGAATCTCAATCTTTCTCTCCTCTCTTTACTAAGTACTAAGTAATTTAGGAATTCAGTCAGGAAACTCAAATCCATAATACATTATGTAAAATAGCATATTAAAGAAAGGCTATTTCAAGAAACACTTGAGTAAATAGTGTATACACAGAATTCGTATATTTAAATAATTTTTTCAACAAACAATATCGGGAAGCATTCCGTGCAAAACAAAATATGCAAATAATATACAACTCTTTAAAATTCGATACACTGGATGTACTCTGATTGTCTATTGAGTATTATGCATACTGTATTACATCACAAAATCTCAAAAATTAGAATAAAGTAAAAACTTAATTCAAACTAATTTACTTAATTAAAGTAATTATACTTTTTTAAAAATACGGTAACTAGAATCTGTCAAATAACAAAAATCAAAGCGTTTTATAAGATTATGGCCAAAATGGAGTTTAAATGAACACTTAACTAATTGAACGGAATATCAAACTTAATGAATATTATTCATATTTTGGGCGATATTTTAGTTAATTCAGACAGTGGTTATGAACCAAAATTTTTTTTTTGAATATTACTTTTCTACGCTCAATATCGCATAATTTTAAGCTGTTTCAAAGTTTTTTATACTTTTTTGAAACTTAAAGTTGGTAATACAAAAAAAACTATTAGTGATCAATAAAAACCAAATAATTTAAATTACATAAAATTTCATCTGTACGTAATTTTTAATATTTTATAAAGAAAACAAGAGCAGACACTGAAAAACAAGATCTTATTTATTAATTATAAATTATAAAATTTAAATATCATTTAAAGTTTGCAGAAATAAAAGATGATGAATAAGGACTCTATTTTTATGTATTTGCATATCTAAAACGAGTTATATTTTTATAGTTTAAATTAATTCTATGTTCATTTTACATTAAATCAATTAGTTTAAAATATAATTAATAGCGCATATAATGCATATTTCACCCCTAATGCGCATATTTTTATATTTGGACGCATATTTTAGTTTTTTAAAAGAATCCTCTTACAAAATGGATGTTTACAGTGATTAAGAACTAAATCCAGAAAACTTATTATCAAAACAGATGAGATTTTGTTACCACATAAAATTTTTACAAAGATTTCAAAAAATTATCGTTTAAATTCATTAAGTTTTTCGAGGGGGCGTGGTTTAGACTTTAGATGAGATAAAAATTTTTTAAAAATTTTTTTGAAAAAATATTTAGGTCCGAAGGCCAAGAATATTGTCGTTAAAATCCGATGAGTTTTGGTGCTCCTCCCTAAATAATTGAGATTTTATGGATTTGACAATCAAAATCTAGAATAATTCATGCATATTTAAGCGCATATTTTGTCTCATTTAATCGCATTTTTAAGTCGCATAAAATAACATTTTAATCGCATAAAAGTAGAGTCCCTAATGATGAATGAAGCGGTCAAATCCATAATTAAAAATTATCACACGTAAAGTTTTGTAATTTTTTATAATAATAAAAAATTTGATCGTTCATTGAGTATAATTTATTAAACTGAAAGCAATAAATTATTCTTTTTTAAAAAAATAATAAACAATTGTCATAATTACAGATAAATTACAATTTCTGCATTTAAATGTGTTTTTAGTAGCATTAAAACATGGGGCAAAAAAACTAATAAAATGTTTGCTTATTTTAATCGTATATTTTTTAGTATACGGCAGTCTAAGAATAATAATTGATAATCGAGTTTATCAAAATTTTAATTCGCTGAAAATGCAAAAAAGTGATATTTTAATAATTCACACGAACAAGATATGGCTATTATTTATGTTTATGGTTAATACTTTTTGATAAGTAAATTAATTCTATGATATCTATTACTCAATTAGAGATAAGAATAATCGATGAAATTGATAATCCTTTTTCCAGTATTTTTGCATGTTTTCAGACTATTTGGATTATTTATCAAACTAATCGAACTAAATCTTTCGATTGTTACGCATATTTTCTCGAAATGATCCGTACCAGCCATTTCCAGCGCATTTTTTATACGCATAAAAATGTTAACTACAACTTATAAAGCAAACCACAAACCGGAAGTCTTTAGTTATGCAGCATTTACTTGTTAACGTTTTCGTTGAATACTTTTATATTTATGATTCGCCTTGTATTATAGATTCTGTAAATAAAATGTTATACTAATTTAAAAAATACATAAAAATATGTTATTACTTCTCCGATGAATTAAAATGCAATAAAAAACAATTTATTTCATTAACACGCAAATAAAAATGAATAGAAAATTGATGTTAGGTATACACTGTATACTATACTGCATTTCCTAAATTCATAAATTAAAAACATTTAATTAAGAAATGTTTTCTTTCTAAAAATTTAATGCCAAATAGTTTCTAAACTGCATTATAATGACCATAATTTGTCAACGAATTTTTCTTCTTTCCTAAAGAAATATGCATATATAACGTATATGTAAGTATTGGAGAACTTCTTGCAAGAATTGAAACACTTGTGCGCGTTTATGTATATCATGGGACTTTATATTGGAGTGTTGAAAAATGATTGTGTTTACATGAAGCTTACATCGAATGCGTATTTGCAAAAAAATAATAGTAGTTAGTTCTCTGCACAGCCTATTTTTCCTTTAACATTATAATCGACTTTTCTAGCGATAAATCTAGGCTTGAGTTTAGGAAACTTTTTTCAACTGTCGAGTGGAGTGTAATAAACTCCATGAGTTTTGCTCTGATCCTTAATGACTAATTAAATTTTATATTCAATTTCATACGACTGCTCTACTCTTAAAATAACTGCAAAGATCATTAGTATCAATTAAATCGCAGTCATTTCAAAATTAATAATATATTATTTCGCAACAAAAATCTAGTCAAATCAGACATATATTTCTGTTGTACTCATGTTTTGTATTCATCTTTGTATTCATTGATATTTTTATGTTTTCGATTTCGCAGAAAAACACCGCAAGTACTTGGATATATGCGCTATTATTGTTTTATGCAACATTGTTTTTCCAAGCTTTTCATCATCTCCTGAAAGCTTATGACCATCAGATCAGAAAACATGTTTTCTTTTCAATTTATCTTTATTTTTATATTATTGATTCTATTTTCTTTGTAAAAATACCTAACATATATTACTTACTTATTTGGAACTTTGTTTATAAATTCATAGTAATAAATTGTTATTAACCCTTGATTTTGGTATTATATATTATATTAGAGGGCATAAACTTATTAATTTAAAATTTGATAAAAAACCAATAAAACTTTAAACATTTAAAAACTGCAGCTGTATTTGCATATTGGGTTCGTAATCTAGAAATTAATAAACATAAGTGGTAACACGTGTTTTATATGTGGTCTTATTCAGGATAATAATTGAATTTATCAACAAAAAAAACGATATGCTACAGACAGATACACATTATTACTACATGTGTTTGTTTGCATAGTATTCGGTGTACAGTAGTGTTCTCGTATCGCATTTTTTGTAATCAAACACAGGAATCGGGTAGTCTTGTTAGCGGTAATGCGATGCATGATTCCTTTGTCATATATACCAGTTTTTTGCGTGCCATCGCTGCTGTGTTTCATATTCAAAACAAACGCACGCAAACATATTCATCCAATGTTGTGCACACATCTATTACATATGCGGAAACTAAGAAAAAGAAGATGAAATAAAAACCTAAATCCAAACGGAAAATGATGTTGAAATAAGTCTACTGTATTTGGCTATTTCTTCTATTGTGCGAGACTAATAGGACAGGTGTTCACTTTTTTAGCTTAAATCATACAATAGTATGCCTAGTCGTACCATTGGCTTATTTATTGCGAATTCCGTTTTGTTTTTGGTTTTTTAATGTAATAACGAGAACAGGGAAAACGAAAATAAATGTATCGCTGATTTGGTCACTTAAGTATGGTTTACATTCAATTGGTATAAACATTGTGTGACTAATAAATGCATTCCGCAAATGCGTATTTTTTCTGTTCGCTTGAACTAAATTTAGTTTATACTGATAAACTGTACGATTTGAATAGATAACATGTTTTACTAATATTGCGCTTTGTGCTCAAAGAATTTTCTTCTTCGCGTGTTTTTTTGTTTTTAGTTATAAATTATTTATAATCGCATAATTTCCTAAACATTGAATGAAATAATAATATTAACAAAAATGGAGAAAACGCTTTTCAATTACAGTGCGTTTTGCGTTTAAATGGGCTTTATTTTGTGAAAAGCCTTATTGGCTCTCAAAGCAACCGAACGACGCAAATATTCATTATTAAAAAATACATTTTATTTCGCTTATTATTCTGTACATCCACACAATTTCAACAGTTTGGTGAAACTGTAATGGGATCAGCAGAGGGTAAGACCATTGGCAAGTATTAATAAAAAAACTAATAATTTTCCAAACAATTGAACGCTATTATTCACAGTTAATGAACAGTCACTATTAATAGCTGCACATACAATAAATCAATTTAGTTGCTTACACATTGAATAAAACTAATTGGGTTTTAACCTCGTTATAAGCGAAGATACATAACTTATTCGAGTTAAATCTGGCGAATTCGGCGCTACTATTTCGCCCAAATTGCCATTCAGTACTGTGTATACAGTATACGAGTTTGTCTAAAACTACATAAATGATTATTTGTACCTATTAAGTGGCTAACTATATGAGTACTGACATGATGAATATTGCTGTAAGCACTTTCGTGCTCGCCTTTGCGTCAATTTGTTTTCCGCTATTTTTCTGTCCATTCGCTTGCGGCTAAAAAACTGATTTTATGGGTAATATAGGGATGCAGACAATTGACCAACTTTTCGCATCGATTCGCGAAACCTATTTGTGCGTAATGCTAGTCATATTAGTCAATATTCAAAATCACCTTTGACCTATAGAAATTTTGATTGCGTCATAGCGCCAGTAATAATAAGTCCTTTACTAATGGATAGCCAGGAAGAACTATCATATAATTGTTAAGTTATGTTATTGTCGCACAAAATTGTTAAGTGTTAAGTTGATTTTCGTAATTACCAAAAAAAGTAAAATATTCTATGAACAGAGAATGTCAAAGAATTAAATTAAAGATTTTTCTCAATTTAACTAATATTTCCAACTAATAAACTTTTCTCACTATTTATGTAAACTAAAGCTTTTATTATTCAAGCGGCAAATTTTAAAAACAGCAAACAGTCGCCATTTTTTATTTTAAACCCGAAAAAACCCTAAACCGCCAAAATTTTTAGAATTGTTTTAACCTAATTGAATTATTAAATAGTCCTTCATTTTGTCTTGTATTTTTAACATAATTTAAAAATTTTTTAATAATTTCAAAGTTTATAAATTCTGTAACTATGGCGAATAAGTATGTAACTTCGACAGTTGAGTATTTATTATAAATAACTAATGCACCCAATGGTATCATTTTTGTTGTTTATTTTTTTAACCTGTCAAAACTGTAATTATAGCCCGTATTCATCTTTATATCCGTTTATATTATTAACCCGTTAAAAAAGCCAGCCATCTACTTTCTTGCTTTTTCAGGCGGACATCACGCACGAAAATATTTATTATATTATATCATTTAAAAGTTGCTGCTTTTGTGTAAAAATATTTTGTTATTAATAAAATTAACAAATATCAAGATTTTAATAATTCTAATCATTTTTAGCTAATGTTATAAACATTTAGTGGAAATATATCTTATATAAAATTAATATTCATTTTTACTGTGGATTTTTTAATAAAAAGTTAGGCCGCCAAAAACCACAGAAACCTTATAAATAGTGCCACTTTTTTGTTGTTTAAACAAATTAAACGAAATAAAACACAACAAATCTGATTTTTTATCGATTTCGTTTAATAAATAAAGCGAAATAAAAACATTTTTAAGCTTAATTTTTGGTGTTTAATTTTAATTAAATGACACAAAATCTGCCAAAAAATGCCTAAATAAAATCTTTGTGTCGATGAATTGCTTAAATTTTTGAAGATTTGATTAAAAACTATACATAATGATTCAGTCAAATAAGTTTTACATTGCAAATATTATTATTATGAAATAATATTGAACAATAGACTATAATTTTCAATATAAATTTCTATTGAACCAATAAAACTAATTTTTAAAAAAATTATTAACGTATTTAAACGAAATTCGTTTTATTATTTATTTAACGGTTTAAACACAACAATTTTAATGAAATAATAAAACGAAATATAAAGGGGCACTAATTATAATAATAGACCCAATATAGAATAATTGCACGATTTTTTAAATAATAAACGTGTCTTACAATTGAAATTTGTTAAGTAATATTTTGTATGTATTCATTGTACATTTACAGAAAAATTTCTTGAAATGTTATATTACTCGATTTACTGACGTTTGGCGCGTTTATAAATTATTATAGTAGTCATGGGGAAAAATTGAGTAATATCTTTAATTTTATATTTGTTTTTACTCGACGCTATGACATTTTAAATGATATAAAACGCGCAATCTTTGTTGACACATACAATTTTAGACATCACAACGCCATGTAATATGATTTAATATAAAGAAACAAAGATTTAAAATTAAGAACATTTTCATACAGATTTAAATATTGCTGTAAAAAGATTTTATTGCCTACAAATAAATGTATGTCAAAAGATGAAAAAGTTTTTATAATAAAATTTTATAGAAAGTAAATTTAGCGAGTTTTACCAATTAAATTATGGGAGATTATGCCGGAGGCCGTTTGGACCCGACTTATAGGGGGCCCGCTTGAAAGTATAGTGCGAAACAATTTCAAGGTTGTTATTATAAACACATAACTAATGTTAGTATTTATGTTAATGATAGTAACCCTTTTATATAATATATAGAATAATCTAAAATAGGCTGCATTAGACTAGTAAATCGTTAGAATTCTTAAACCCGATACCGACTACAATCTGACAAGATGATTTAACCCGACCCGAGCCCGCTAGATTTCAACCCGATCAGACTATCAATATATTTTATTATCCTACTAATTTTGCTATATTTTCTAAAAAATAACACATTTAATCTCACTTTAGAAATGTCGGATTTTCTTCTATAAATTTTAAAACCCGACCGAACAGTTATGAGCCCAGGTACCCGTTTAATAGAGAAAGGGAAGCAGAGTAAGAAAACGGAAAAGAATAGTGGTTTAATAATTTAACAAAGAACAACAAAATTACAAAATAGCATTTTTTAAAAAAGCTGTGAATTATCACTGCGCTGTAAATAAATCGTACGTGAATATTATGCTGTCAAAGCTATAATTGAAAAAATTAATCCAAATACTTCAATAGAAGTAAATTTTATCGATCAAAGTTTATTCTTCAAAAGATAAAGCTAAAGTTAAAATACATATTGTTTTATATTTCTAATTTCAAAAAATTTTCAAAAGATTTTACCAAAAATAAAAATATGAGAATTAAATATATACAAATTATGAAACATATGTTACTGAATAAATTACTTTATTATGTATAATGCGAAGAATATGTGCCAAACAATATTTAAATAACATTGCTTTTCAAATATTGAAAAGCAATTCAAATTAAAAATTATATAAAACCGCACTTGTTTTAAACGCAAAATGATAAAGACCTAAGACATCAAAACGAATTTATAATTTGTATATAAATGAATAATTTATCTAAAAATCTTAAATTTTACATTTTTATATTTAATATAAATATATAGTCAATGGAACGCTAAAAAATTATTTACGGTATTAGTATTACAATAATATTTATAATTTTAAATCAATTTTTATAATGAAAATATTTCATAAATAAATTAATTTTTGGCTCTAAACAACTCTTAACCTTTTAGCTGAATGCGTGATTATACCAGAATCACCAGTAACTCTTCCGATAACGATTGGGTTTGTCTGTTGTAGTTTTAATTTTAAGAATTTTAAATATTTAAAAAACGATTTATTAAGACCTATTATATAATGATTATACAACTCACTCCATTTGTAGAGCCGATTGGAGTCCAATTTAGTTTCAATGTATAAATTTGTCCTTTTTTCAACGGACACGGAGGTCTTAAGCCTATGCAACCATTCCTTTGAATATTAGCGAGTGGTGGCGATAGAGTGTTATTCAACAACACTTGATTAGTTATCGATACTCTCTTTGAGTTTTGGTCTGTCATAATGAAACGTGTTTTTCTTAAATATTTATTAAAATTAAAAATCATAATAGATATTACTGGCACGAAATACGAGAGTTTCGGTATAGTTTTTTCCTTCAGAAATATTACAGGATTGTCGGTTGCAGCCGCTTATGGACATCGATAT
>JAQGAW010000331.1:0-32420 GCA_034698025.1 Phthiracarus crinitus
AGTAATGTATCGCATCTAATCATATATTAGAAAATGATAGCGAGAGTGAGATAAAGAGCGACACAACAACAACTACTTCTACTATAGAGGATTATAAATTAGTTTTTCCTGTCCTATTACTGTCCGTTTCTACGAATTTTATAATCATTTTTAGATAAACTTTTGATAATCTAACATCCAATTTCCTCTAAATTTAAATTTGGATATATCGGATAATCTGCAAAGTTGTTTCTAATGATTGCATTTATGCATATTCTATAAATACAAATTGAGTACTTCTTAACTTTTTATAACTAAACACTTATGCAATTATATGTATTAATAAATTTTTTTTGAAAATCATTTTAAGCGATTAATTAAATTCATTATTCAAAATTAGATTATCTTTGTTTGGTTTAATTTAATCTATAAACCATTACATTTTCGTTAAATTATCTTTACAAATAAACTTTCTATTTACAAGAAAAATCAGTTAAATTACTTTGTTTGCAGTATTAATCAATGGCCGCGCCGTATATTATATAATTTTTGTTGTTAGTTTCGTTGGAAAATGAAAGGCAAAGCAAAAAAAACGGTTATATGCATCATAAAAAATGCATAAGAGATCTAATATATTATTTATAAACTGCAGCAGCATTACAATATATTAATAAATTAATGGTTAATAAATTACTCTTATAACGAGAGTTGTCTGAGATTGAGTGCGGGCTATAAAACGGTGGCTGCTATTGCCAGTTAGAAAATGTTAAAAGTCGAGTAAGACATAAAAAAATCATTGACATAATGATAATAAAGCATATAACGAAAAAATCTATTCGTTTAACACACATTTTATTTGTTCAAAATTTGATTCATTAAAAGTGTAATCACATTAATATTATTGTTATTATTATAATAATATTAATGTTACAATAAAATGATAATAATATGTATATATGAGTATATTTGTATATATTATGTGGTAAATAAGTTGTGTATGTTTTGAAAGACGTTTTTAACTGTTATTTAATTCATTTTATAAGTTTGTTTGTGTATGTAAGTGTGACTAACGTTATGCTGAATGTTCGTGATTGTGAGCTAAAAAAAACTTTTACATATATTTATAAACCGCTATTGATCGGTATTCTCCGCTAAATTACATTGAATTTTTTACAATACTGTCGATTAATTTGTTTTTCAATTTATCGAAAATGCGATTTTCCTTTTAATGTGAAATGTTTTGTTTGTGTTTGTGTATGAAATTTTGGTGTGAAAGTTTTAAGCGTTTAGTTTTCGAAGTGGAAACTCTTGGCGTTTGTGTGTGTGTGTGTCGATGTGTGCGACAGTTTAAATATTTTTTGTTACTTTTTTAGAAAAAAAGATTTTCATATAATATAAATAATTATAAATTAATAAAAATAAATCTGAAAAATGATAATAAATTAATTTAAAAAACAATTTAAGCGAAATAAAATTAACTCGCAAAATATGAATTAACACTTCTTGATAATACTGTAATACAATTAATAATTTTCGACAAAATGATATTTGAAAAAATTCACAGTGTTTTTTCTTAATCAAACAAAAGTATAATAAACTTAAAAAATATAAAAAAGAAAATTCAAATCACAATTTCCATTCGAAATCATCGTTACTCATAATAATAATGCAGTATAATTAAGTTAATTATTGTCGTTATTATAATTCAGTGCATTATTCAGTGCATTATTATCCAACATTTGAAATTAAAATGTGATTTTTATTCTGATACATATATATATTCTGTACACACTTAGCAAATAAATAAAAATAAAATAAAATAAATCAAAACTAACGAAAATATAATATATATAAATAAAAAAGAAAATCATTTGGACAGATCATGTATCCTTTTTTGGTTTGGTTTTTCATCCACATTACTGCGTCTATAAGTTAATACTTTTTTTTAGCCTAAACTCGCGACATGACTACTGTGAGCAATATTTTGTTACACAATACTTTTTTTTCGGTAAAAAAAAATTCTTTCAGTTTGTTTTGTTCCGAGTAATTAATTGTACGCTTAGTTTTATGTTTGTTGTCCAATCAAATAATGAATCCTATAAATACCAGTATATATAAATTGTACGTATACTTTGCTAATCAATGTTTTTTTTTGTGTTCTGTTTGCGAAGCTTTTGGCAACTCATCATTTGATCGCAAAAATTAATATATTTTGTACGTGACTCTAAAAAAACTTTATTATTATGTCTAAGAATTTTGTATTTGTTAATGAAATCAGTTATTAGACCGAAGTATTACGATTCCGCTTCGTCGAGATGTTCCTTCTCCTCAGCGATGGGCGATGTGGCCAATGGTGCTAACGGTTGACACTCCGCGTGATCGTCGCCTCCGTCTCCAGTGTCGCGATGCGAACGTCCAGAGCAGGTGCACACCGACACAAGCGAATCCCGAAACTCGGGATGAATGCTTAAACAGAGCACCGGATTGAGGATAAGCGGTACTTCGGTGATGGTATACGTGAGAAACACGATCCACTCGTCAACCGTGTACTGAACTAACTCGAAATAAATATTCAGCTGATACACGTAATATGGTATACTGAAGATGAGGTGAACGATAACGATAGTTAATGTATAATACAGTGATTTACGGTGTCGTTCGACGAACGCCTGACTTTGTTCGTTGTCGGGAACCATTTTCCGTTTGACCACCAGTACCACCGCTAACAGCAATTTGATCACAAATGGCCCGATGTATGATATCATGAAGCGTAGGGTGAGGTGCAGCTGCTCGTACGGGAATAGCAGGTCCGGATAGATAATGATAAACGTGAGGAAGAACTCGGCCAACCAGAACAGTACGCTCAACACAATGGCGTTCGCTTTGGATCCGTAGCAGGACTTATAGCAGCGCGCGAAACAAGTGGCGAAAAAGCGGTCGGTTATCATGAGAAAGAGGAATAGCGAAGTGGTGGGCAAACCGATTTGCGGCAGTCCTCCCAATTGGGTCACTTCTTTTGGAAGATCTTCGATACTGTTGTAATCGTAGCCGAACTGCTTGAGCGACCACAGTATTACGTCCAGCATATCGATTATGACGGCGATTGTGAGATTGATTATGTACACTGCGAGACGCGATGTCACGATATTTGAGCATTTTATGTATACAAATATTAGTAATGAGCTGCCAATCAGACCCAACGCCAGAAGTACCAGACGAAAGATCAGTATCGCTTGCTTGACGTCTTCGGGCGAATCCGAGTATTTCAGTGCACTTCGATCGCTACCGTTATTACCCAAAGTGTCGTTACTGAACGATAGCGTTGACGCGAATAAACTACTATTCGCACCACTATTCATAGTTGCGGTGATTTATTTGTGGCTCTACTCTCGAAAATGGAGTCCAAAAAGCTGTTGTAAGAATCAGCGCACTCTTTATCGATGACGACGAAGCGATACGCAACAGTGAAACGAAAAACTAACAAACTTAGCACTTTTTGTCGGTTGCTTATCGTTTTAAACGCGAAAATACGGTTCGCAACAGTTTCTCTGTTATGCGTAATTCTGTATGTATTGGAGATGTATTGTTTGATTCGTTATTAGCGATAAAAAAACTCTCTCATATAAACTTGTTTTTTCTTCTTCGTTCACTAGACTCGCAACACACAGTCACACGCACAGAATTTCGCAGCTCTTCTCCTCTCTATTCACACACAACGCCAACAGCAGCGCAGCAACAAAAGTGTATTTGAAATGTTTGTTGTATGCAATGGTAAAAAATAATAATTTCGTTTAAAGAATAGAAAAATGATTAGCAGACAACTGACGTACAATAGACGCTAAAATAATTTTTTTTATTGATGGTCTTTAGAATAATAGTGTCTTATTGTTTATTTAACGAACGGGTTTTCATGTTTTAAATATAAAAGCGTTTTTTTGAACACATAGACACTGGCAGTCACGCCGGAAGTGTCCGACACTAACAACAAAAAAATTATTATGAAAAGTATGGAGAGAGAGGCGGAGAGGAGAGAGAGAGAGAGTCGAAAAAATGGTGGAATAGTGCATACAGTATAACTGGTAAGCGAGCGCTTCACTGGTTTTTGTTATACAGAACAGGCCATAGAATATAGCGTTATTTGAGCGATACATACAGCACATACACAGCCGCGCCCAGCAACAAATGTCCTGCGTTGACAAACCAAGCAAAAGTAGCTGTGCCTGCGTTGTGTTCGCTGCCACCGCTATACTCGCAGATGCGGTTGCAATGGAACTGTATGTAGGATTACATTCCGTTTACTAGAATACAACTTTGACGCGAAAACGCAATGTTGTATTTAAAAATATTGGAGATATCATTGTTTCATTAGTGTCCGAACTTATTTACTTAATATAAAAAACTGCTGGGAAAATGTTGATTACATGGATTAAAATAAGATATTCAAAAGCATGTTATCAATACTATCGACAATAAAATAGAAATCAAGAAAGAAACTGCACCGAAATAAATCAAATGCACAATTTTAAACAAATAATTTTATTTAAACAATTATAAATATACGAAACGATGTGTCAATACATAATTAGAATTAATCATTAAAATTAAAACTATTGAACATTTTGATTATACAGTATTTGATTGTGAGCGTCAGATTGGCAACAATCGTAGACTATGTGTTACTAATACGTATGATTTTAATCGAACAAAACTAAAATATTGATGTCCCCCTAATTTTTTAATACAATCTGATCTCACATGTCAAACTAGTTATTCTGGAAAACGGAATTTTGACAAAAAGAATTCCGGGAAAGAGAATTCTAGTAAAAGGAGGAATCGGGCAAACGGAAGCACATCTCTGTAGTTCATTGGAGTTCAAAAATTCCTTTCGTCGGTAAATAAAATCATAAAACTGTTTGGATTTATGGCGCAATATTGTAATAAAGGTTTTTTGTTATTACAATAGCCCTGCTATTAACTAATTAATAAAGATAAGGTTAAGCGAACAAAAAAATAAGATAATGAACACAAGCAAAAAATAATAATAATAAGGTTGTAAGCGCGCTAATAAAACATGATATCTCTTTGCGAGCGTGATTTACGCCGTCAACAACAGCCGAAATGTATTTACAATCGACAATTAATTAATAAGATAAACAGACACACACACATGCACTAAACAACTATTTTAATTGTGTCTAAGAAATTTTTTTGAATAACAAGAAGAATGAAGAAAAATTTTTCGAATCACTCATCGCTTACGCAATGTTTTTTTCCCTAAAAAAGTATTATATTAATAATTACCTATTTTTCATTTTTAGTTTTCCTTGTTAGTGAATGCTTAATTTTCACATATAATGAATTATAATAAATGCGAATTAATAATTAAAATTGATGACGCGATAAATTAAGATTAAGAACGGATTGCTTCATTTTTGTCCGAAAAAAATTCGTTTTTCGTTAAAAAAAAGAAATGTTGCAAAACACACTGTCCCTGGGGGTTCGCACACCCTATCGCTACACCCCTTTGGCGAAAAATATCTTTTTTTGACCCGTTTGTGTATTTTATATGTGTGTTTTTGTGTAGTAGTAGTTGTAAGTTATTTTATCTGTTCTTCACGAGAAAATATGTAGAGATAGGTTTTAATTTCACTGCTATTTGCTTAAGAGAAATCGTTGTATGATAAAATAATTTGATAATAAAAGCGGCGCATAAATATTTACTAAATCATAGAAAAATGCGCGTTTCCTTGAAATTCTTCTCAACGATGACAGGCTAATGGACAGATGGGAGCATTTTTTCTCCCTCTCTCTCTCTCTCTCTCTCTCTCTCTCTCTCTCTCTCTCTCTCTCCCTCTCTCCCTCTCTCACTGCTGGAAAAAATAACATTGAAATATATGAGATAATAATTTATTTAAAGCGATTAAAGTGGGTTCTGAGACACACAAACAATATTTATACGCACACAAAAAATTAATTATATGGTGGAAATTAAATATGCGCCAGTAATAAATGTCATTGCCGTATAAAGCTTTCAATCAAAATCATTTAAATTTCATGCAACTAATCATAATTATTATTTCGTTATATTATCATAAGCTATTAATGTATATTTCCGTTTTACGATAAAAAAGGGTTATACGAAAATTATAGTAATAATCGAGTGGTGTCTGAGAATTCAATGAAGAGAAATACTTGAATAAAAAAAACGGTAAAATACTTTGGAGCAAGTTTTCCATAATCAGCGTTGCAATGATACTGTAAGATATTATTAACTATTTGTTGTGATCCAATTTACGATCCATTAGTTTGTTGTTTTTTTTCGCAGCGTTTTACGAGTCTGGTATTTAAAATGCATAAAAAGATGAATTAATTAACAAATTTTTTATTTTGGTATTTCGTTTATGCCTACAATTGGCGATAACAACAGTGAAAAAGAAAAATTAGATTTTCTCGTACAATGAGCTAACTTTAATTTTAAGTTCACACAAAAATTTTCTAAACCATATGCGCTGTAGAGATGTATGCTTAGTGTGCAGAATGATTGTATCTTTGTTGGCGATCAACATTTTTTTCGCGAGATCGCTGAACGCTGTGAGAGAGAGAGAGAGAGAGAGAGAGAGAGAGAGAGAGAGAGAGAGAGAGAGAGAGAGAGAGAGAGAGAGAGAAAGAGAGAGAGAGAGAGAGAGAGGCTTATTATAGAGTTATATCATTATAACGCCCATTGATTAACCCCAAAGTATTAACGTTTTACCGTTCAATGCTAATTAAATGACGACCCAACGGATCAAACAAAACTAATTAATGTTACAATTGAATTGAATAAATTATATTCAAACTTAATTTATTGTACAGTAAATACTGTTAGACATATAGTTTTTTTAATTCTTATTAAAATTCCGTATTTTTTGGATAACAAAACTCAAAAAGATTGCAATTTGACTCTATATAGGAATAATAAACTATAATCCTAACTCAGACCACACAAAATCGTGCTAAATATTTGGAAATTAGTGCTTAATGAAACTTATAGACGGAAATAAATGCTACCATTAACGCATTATACTATAATGGGAAACAGAGACTATTAATTATTTCTTGCAATCATTCTATTAATGGTTAACATTTTAAAGGTTAGTCACATCGAGTTGTGATATATTCGATTAATTAAAATAAAAAATCTCATTTTGTGGTAAAAAGAAACACCCTTTCCATCCAATATTTTCGTGGGTAAACATTAAAAATAAATTACCGTAAAAGTTTGATTGCGGTAACATTTTTTAAAGTCAACTATTAATTTCTATTTTTAATGCGCTTTTAATCTTGTTTAGAATTAATTTATATACTGTTTATAGCAGGAAAAATTAGATTTTTTCTTACTTCATACGAATTTTGAAAATAAAACAAATCGCTTTTAAAATAGCCGTGTGTTTGTGTGCGGCTTTTAAATATAATGGATGCTTAATTTCAGCCGCGTTTATGTGAACAACAAAAAAACGTCAACATTATATTTAGTAATGGTAGCATGAAATTAGAAACATTCAGTTAGTTTCGTATCATTAAAATATTTTGGGGTTTACGAAATTGCTTTGTACTTTGAAGAATGTATAGCGAAGATAATAATCAGATTAACCAGCACTATATTTATGTATGGCTGCTTAAAAAACTATATCGTAATAATTCATTAATTATGGAGTTGTACGCAGATTACCCGCAGTTAATAGTGGTTCAAATTTGCGAAATTAATGTATTTTAATATAGAGATAAACATTAACATACCCTAACATACCCACATAACTGGGAAAGAGAGAGAGACTTAAAACAATTTAAAATAAGTCAATTAACAAACGTTGTACGCTTATAATGAGTAAATGCTTTAAGAAGTTTATCTAACTTTAAGCTTAAAAATGGTTTGGGAGCACATAAAAACCGACATTTACAGCAATGTTTCATTTACGTATTTTGTGAACTACACAGTACATTATACTGTAATTTAGACATCAATTTTCGGAATATTCCAATTCAATTAATCGTTAGACGGCTAAGTGTCTGTCTGTTAACTTATGAATTAAAATGGAACGCTATTAGTAGAGAAATATAAAAAATACTTAAAACGAAATTATTGATAACGATTGCGTTTATCATCGAAACGAGAAAGTAATTGAACTTGATTTATACATTTGCCGAACAAAAAACAAACAAAAATAAATACTTTTCGAAATTATCTCACAAATAAATTATAGTCTCAATAAAGCTATTTTTGGTTTTTTGAATCGCAAAACCATTGCGATCGTTGCTTAACATTTACTGCCAGTCGATATTTTTTCCCCATTCTTTTAATTGAAGTTTTCTATAATTCCGTTAAAGCGTTAATTCTTTATTCAATTCGGAAACGACTTTGTATCTCAACTGGTATTTATTTTTGTTTAATTAAAATTACAAATTTTTGCGCTCATTTCTGTGCGCTTCGAAACGCAGGAAGAATAAGCAGTTGTCAGTTAATATCATTTTTTTCCACTGCCGAAGAACTCATTCTTCCAGCATATAAATAATGATAATGACTTTGATTCATAAATTTCGACGCTGTGGTACTCGCGGTATCGCTCGTAATATCTTATTACAGACAAATTTTGGAGGAAATTCCAAAAACGCGAAGATAACGCTCAAAGAAATTGCTTCTTATATTTTTCTTTTGCTTTCGTATAAAAAAAGATAAAATGTTAAAGCAAAGCGTAGGGATTTTTTTACAGTACATTAGAAGCTGAAGTATTATAGGATTATTATGCGAAAAATGGGAAAAAATAAGCGATTATTATCCTTTAAAGAAGAGTGTATTTGCATTTTGAAAAATAAGAAACTTTTTTATTTATGAATTTAATGAGTTATTATGGGGTTCAGCGAAATAAACACCATAACCATAGATTCCAATGTTTTCAACGGGAAAATAATATCTCCCTATAAAGAAATTTATTGAATACATAAACTTGACTCCAATAGTTAAAAATCAAACTCATAATAATAACGCACAAATCATTTAATATAATTATTGTTGTTTTCTCAGATGTTGGCAGTGCTGTGTGTGGTGTGGTATGCATGATAAACATCGTACGCATAGTTTTGTTGTTTATTTCGCGATTCCTAGTTTTAAGTTAATGGATGCGTTGGTGTGCTTCGATTCGCCGGCTTAGCCCTGATCTCAAATCATGATTAAGTTTTTTAATTTTTTTCAATGTACAGCGAATTCCACGGAATGTTTAAATTTAATGAATTCCGTTGATTAGCGAACATTTCGAACAAGAGTTGGTAAATGAATATGTAAACAGTTGAAAACCATTTCAACACTTATCGATCACTTAAATTTTCTAAGCACACGCTCGCGTAATGCGATTATCCAAACGGGAGAAAACCACTTTTAGCTATGCTTTTTGTCATAGAAGTTTTCGTTTTAAATAGTGTCAGCCAAATATAAAAAATAAGTTTATATTAGAAAGAAAAATATTTCGCATACTATATCGAGTTTCTTTACAAAAAAAATGGATTCAATTCAGGGTAGCATTAAATTTTTAAATTGTGTTGCTATTTATACCGAACGCACACCATATAAAACGAGTGTATTGAACCTCTCAATTATTCAGTCCTCTCTCTCTCGCTCTCGAGCTGTTGTAACGTCAAAATACAATGTAATCCTTATAGCATGGGTAAACTATTTCATTTAAATTAACATATTCTGTTATCTAAGATCCATATAATTAAGGGCATAATGAAACATTCAATAGTAAATTTATGCGTAATTGATAACTAGAACAATATTCAATTTTCTCGTGAAAATATGTTTTTTTCTAAAGCAAGAAAACTAGATTTTTCTGTTGCACACACAAAAATCTGTATTATTATTATTATTCAATATCAGTGTATTATTTTCGCTTTATATGGCGAAAAAAGTTTCGCGTAATTTCATGTTATCTCTTATTTTTTGCATTAAAATCATAATAATTAAGCAAAAGTATCGTTTCTGACTTAAAGCAATAAAGTTCGTGATCACAAAGAAATAAGCTGTTATAATAAGAAAACAAAATGCTTTTCGAAATACTCGCGCACACAAACGCAAACACAAAAAACTTTTTTCTGATCACCCATTTGGCCAAATTTGGTAAACTGGTTCTCGTTTTTTTTTGCGCGCAACTAGCAATTAATTTGCAAAATAACTTCAAGCATCTCTCTCTCTCTCTCTCTCTCTCTCTCTCTCTCTCTCTCTCTCTCTCTCTCTCTCTCTCTCTCCATCGCATTCTCGGCATTGAGTTTAATTGAAAAAATAATCTAAATATTTGTTGCCCACGATTAAGAATCGTCAGGATATTGCGCAATGTTGTGCGCGTTTCGGATAAAAACGCATCCGAAAAAACTTCTTCCCGAGTAGTACTAGTTTTTGATATTCAACTTATTATTCTGATTACATCGGTTGCATAATTTCGTTATTTGTTATCTAATATGGATTACACATGCACTCTCATTGCATACGTTTATTAGCCCCGAAACGAAAATATAATTTACGTTTCAAAATATTTAATTGAATAACTATTAGGAAAGTTATCGTTCAATTAGGATTTTCGCTCTCCTTTTTATCAGCAAAAGTAATTGAATATTTCCGAGCGATTAATAAAAACGTAGGAAAATCGAATTTGAATAAATTAATATATATTTCGAAACGATGTACAATATATTTTTATACTATATAAGTGCCTTAATTAAAGTTTTATTTAATTTCTTCCGACAATTATCGGCAAACAATTTTTGAAAATAAAAAATCCCGCAATCAATCCTATTCACTGGTTTTGTGCGACGAAAACGAATATTAATTAGATTTATACTCATAATTATTATAATCAAAATTTAGAGACACATTTAATAAGGCGTAGTTAATATGGTAATTGTTTTTACTCGGAAAAAAAAGAAAAATAGCTATTATTCTCTTCGCTTCTTCTCGACGTAACAATTACTCTATAAAACGAAAGAACAACAAACGTTTTTCTTTATAGTATTTATTCAAATATATAATTAGATATTTATTCTTTTAAACTTTTTAATTATTTATATTACTGTTTTGCCACAATATATATATAACTATATATATTTTTTAGTATAATGTCTTTTATTTTCATTTTTCATTGAAAAAAATGCCTCCGATTGATATAAATTAAATTATATTAACGCAGAATTATATGATTTCTTCTCATATCTCATTCACACTATAACTTTTGTTGTGTATGTCGTCAACAAAAAAAACAAACAAAATATTAATTAATTAATATTAATCACTACTACAAATCAATATATAAATGTTTTTTGTTTTTCTCGCAAAAATTTCAAAAATTATGTACAGATTTTCAGTGTTTTTCGCGTTTCGTTTTTTGTTTTGAGATAAAATCAAATGAACACATGATATAAACTAAACGTTTTATTATTTAACGTATTTTTAAATTAAATACGAAGCGGTGTTGTGTTTTGTTTGCGTGTATGGGAAATGATTTTTCGCGGCGTTTTTCGATTTTTTCAAATATAATTGAATAATAATTATAATAATTAAAAAGATTTTACAATATTTACAACGTTATCATTAATTGGGTTTTTTTCTTAAAAAAATCTATATTAAGAGGTAAAAGCATTTATATTAAAACCACTTTTTTCTCTCACTCGAAAAATACATCATCAAAAAACAATGTATTCAAATCAACCAAAAGTTTTTTGGCGATCAAAATGAATTTTCAAGGCATATGTTTGCGTACGCGTCGTAATCCGGTGTCGAGAGGCGGTATTTTGAGTGATAAAACTTAAAACAGTTTCCGCAATCATCGCCCCCAACACCTCATACGAAACCACGTCTTTTGTTATATTAATTTAAGGCAACAATTTTCATCATTATATATAAATATATATATAATAGAATCACATATTGAGTTTTGTTTGAACAAAAAAAACTAATTAAAACATAAATACGTTTTCTTCTTACTTTTTTCTTCATCATAATATAAAAACAAAACGATATATTAATAATAATAATAATAATAATCGGTATATAAATAAAAACACTAAAAATGACAATGAAAAAATTAATAACATGTTAAACTATACAAAATAAAAGGTAATTTATAATAACACTATTATTTTCCAAATGGAAAAATATTTCTTCTTTCTTTCGTTTATATTATGTTAGACATAAACAGGAGATCCCTGTCCGCTATCATTGTTGCCTGAATTAGAGTTAGTAGAGTTATTATCACTGAGGAGTTTTATTGGATAGGCCTGACCGCCGGCGTCGAAGAACCGCCGGAAAGTGAACTCGAAGAACGCGTGTTCCGGATGTTTGCCGTTCTCCGAGCTATTGTAGTGGCCGTTCGACTGCTCGAAGAAAGCGTTGTCGGAGTACGAGTCGCGCGACATAACGCCGTTACTGTTACCGCTGCCGTCGTTCGAGTGAAACTTATCCAAATCGATTGCGTCGAAGTTGGAAGTGTCGGTCGGATGCTTGATCTCGGGAATGTAAGGCGCGGGCTGTTTACGCACTCCACCCTCGAAGTCGATACTCGCGAAGAACGGATGCTTCTTGATCTCGTCCGCGCCATTCTTGCCGATCCGTTCTTCGGGACCGCAACACAGTTTCAGTATCAAATCGTGCGCTTGAGTGGAGAGTTGGGCTTCTTTTGGAATACGGAGAGTTTTATCCCAGTGTATTACCTGAAAACAGTGCAACCAAAACTAATTAAATATCTATTAAAATAGTTATTGTTTAAAGTAATTTTACACAATAGAAAACAAGTCAAAAACACGATAAATGTTTCTGTAAAGAAAGAGGAATTTCAAAAAAAGATAACAAAACTATTTTAGTTGTTAATGTATCGCCCTTTTAGGATATGCGGCAATTAATTACAAACTGCGGGCATATAACGTTAAGTTATACATACACATATCAAATAAAAAAGAAAAACACGAAGAGAAGAGAAGATAAGCGAACGGGTAATTAATATGTAATGATCGCATACTTTGTTTTGAGTTTCTTCAGGTGTATTCGCGAAAAAAGGCGGCTGTCCGACCAGCATCTCGTATAGAATGACGCCTACGCTCCACCAGTCGCATAATTGCGTGTAACCCGTTCTCATTAATACTTCAGGCGCGATATAGTTAGGCGTTCCGACCAGAGAATGCGCTAAACATCTTTGATGCTCGCGTCTCCTTCGCCTCTCCAGCGGTTTACTCATGTTTACGTGACAGTGGCAGTTGTTTGACCACAACTCGTCGATGTCCATCGAGTCCTGCCGGTCGTGGCCGTCGATGTTGTTGCTGCTGCGCTGATAGTATTTCGAGTTATGAGTCCACCTGAAACCGGTGCACAGTCCGAAGTCAGTCAGTTTGATGTGTCCGTCAGAATCGATTAGCACGTTATCCGGCTTAATGTCGCGGTGAATAAAACCCATTTTATGTACACTTTCGACTGCGAGCACCAGTTCCGCGATATAAAATCTAAAACGCAAACAAAACGGTTAGAAATAAACGTATACAACCAATTAATGGTAATAATTAAATATTACTTCGCTAATCGTTCCTCGAAAATCCCGAATTTAATGAGCAATGACATGAGATCACCACCAGGTATGTAATCCATCACAAAATACAAATGATCTTCGTCTTGAAAGGAATAATACAGTTTCACAACCCATTCATTGTCAGCTTCGGCCAGAATGTCTCTCTCGGCCTTGACGTGCGCCACTTGATTGCGCTTCAGTACGTCCGACTTGCGTAACGTCTTCATAGCGTACAGTTGGTTGGCGTCCACTTTGCGCACGAGTGCCACTTCACCGAAAGCTCCCACACCTATCGTCCGAATCTTAGTGAACATCGATCGCTCCATTTTGGCTCGTCTTAGTCTAATATAGTTGGACTCTTTTTGGTGAAGCATTCGCCTCATCTGACACTGCGCTTCCTCTGAAAGGCCCACTTTCGCCATCTCTGACTCCAACTGTTGACGCCTCCGTTCGCGCTGTTGATGCGATTTGATAACATTCTCCACGTGTTGTTCCATAAAAAATTTGAACGCTGCCGGAGAGTAGATCTTCACTTTTGTTTCGCGCCTTTCCTTTTCCATTTCTTTGGACAAACTCTTGCGCGGAGGTATCGGTGACTGATGAGTGGTTTTGTAGCTTTTGTGCCGCTGTCTGGCGCTCGACGTGGACGCAGAATTTGTGGAAACACTGGACTCAGAATCGGTGGCACTGCTGCTGGCAATACTGGTCACATCACTATTCATTTGACTCGGTTTGGGCGGCAACGGCGGAACGATTTCCATTTGGCGCCTGCCGTTCATAACACTGGATGGCACGCCCTGTAAAGCACTCACTTGTGAAGTGCAGATGCTCTCCACAGTGTTGACAAGATCACAATTACTGGGCGGCATCGGTGCTGGTCGTGTCGGTAATTGTATGTTATACTGCAAGTTATTCATACGATTGTTACGCATTGAAACTCTATTACAATTATAAGAGTTCGTTAATGATTGCTGAGCACTATTATTGTTCGCCACTGCGGCTCGTTGTGCGGCCAGCGCTGCCACAGATGACGCATAACTCGGTGGATCAGAAGTGGGCACCTGAACAGAACCGTTAAAATCGTTACAATACGGCGACAATACCGATATTAGTTGCGGTTCTTGTGGTATCGCCACCGATGCTGTGTATGGCGGAGGCGGTGGCGGCGGTGGAGGTTGACTTAGATGTTGGGGTGGGAGTGGAGGGGGGTTTAAGTTTTGTGGCACATTTGACAACTTTATGGGTAGCGTTGAGTTCATTTGTTGGTACTGTTGCTGATAGCATGGCTGATGCGCGGCTGCGGTTGATTGTGCATGAGTTTGTTGATGATGCTGTTGCTGCTGGTTTTGATGATGCTGTTGCTGTTGCATCGCTAATGCGTACGATGGCGGAGGGTTTGCGGGATAACACTCTTGCAACTGTGACGCAACAAATGCCGTTTGCGACGTCGTTTGAGACGTCGTTTGCGTTTTCTGCGCCGAATTGGCGTACGGCTGCAGATTCGCTACTGTCTGGCAGTTTAGCTCCGGCTGTCTTAGGTTCGAGTTCGAAGATGACGCGGGATAACACACTAATGAACTGGGCATCGCTGACGGCCTTTGTTGTGGTAATGAAGTAATCGGTGGTGACGTCGGAGCGATAGCTGTTTGGAGAACAGGCTTTTTCACTTGAGTACTCTTAACTGATTGCATAATCACTGGTGATTGAGATATCGCTTGTCTCGCAGACCATGCTTGAAATGAAGGTCTGTCCACTAAACTGGACGCCGAAGATATCTATACAATAGTATACAAATCGATTGTTTATGAATAATTATGTATTATTGCAAACAAAACTTAACGTTAACGTATAAATTAATATTTTTATTTGCAAACAAAAATTTTAATAAAATTTTAGTTAAAAATAAATGCGTTTCATTTTATAAGTTTTCAAGAACTTATTTTTAATTTTATTTGATAAAAGCATTGCACAAAGTTTTATTTTAGGTTAACAAAACGTGAAATTTATTCGCAAAAACAAATGTTTTTCGCATTATTTTATCAAATTCGTATAAAAAGTTAAATTTCGGTTATTTCGGTTCGAAACCCTAATATCGGTTTTTTTCTGTTAAAAATTTGCCTTTTTAAAATTCAATATATTAACATAAATAGAGGGTAAAAATAGTCTAACAGAAGTTTAAATCTTAAAAAATGTTTCGAATCCTTGAAGATTTTTCACAGCCTTAATAATAATAATACGTAAGGAATGTCTAATATTTTTTTCGACAATACCTTTTGTCACTGAGAACGAGAGATAGAGATATAGCGAACAACTATTATGCCCCCATCTTTCCTTAGCATCTCTTATTACATTTTTTTCTATATTCTTTCTTAATAGTATTTTCTCTCATTATTTATTACCACTAAGAGCTTCAGAGTAAAAAATGCCTGTTTGTGATCACATGATGACTCATTATCTTTTTTACTATGTGTTGTGCGAGTGTGTGTGTGTGTGTGTATGTATGTATGTGTTTGTCTATGACGGGTTAAGGCACTTATAACTGATTTTACTTTACGATGACTACACTCTCGAAGAATTTGTCGTTTTTATGTGTGTGTTAACCTTTTGGCACAAATTTTTTTGCTTTTATTATTTTTCTCTCTCTTTCTCTCACTCACTTCTCTCGCTCTTCTTAAAACTGTTTTTATACAATAACAACATTTCTATTTATTTATTATTTACTATTATTTTTGGCGTTTTGTTAATATTTTTCAATGATTAATATATTCAGTATGGCTATGAATGTGGAGAGATGTGTACGTAAGAATGAATGTATGTATGTGTGTGTATTTAATGAGGTTTTTTCTCATGCCATTGTGCAAAATATATATATATATAGTTTCATATATATACATATATACGTATATAAATATAGTTTTATTTGAATTCCTCAGTACAGGAAAAAGTGTTCCCCCATTTGCCTTGTATTGCATTTTTGCCTTTTGTACCATTTTTGTAACTCTTGACGTATGCTGAGATCAAGTCCCCCCTCTTTGGTCGCATTAATGCATTCTTTATCATTGGAGCCACTTTCATATGTACTAATGTGACGACCAGGTGGTGGTCTCAAACACATTCTTGAAATCCAGTCACTCAGTCAGCCCATTGGCTCATCTCATTCTAGACTGTTATTTATAAAGACGTTTAAGGTTCGGTTTCGATTTTCTAGCCCTCGGTTCGGCTCTGGTTTATAAAACATCCTATCGGTTAACCCAAATCAAATCGAAAACACGGTAATCCATTATTATATAGAAATCAATATAACTTTTGAGTTTTTTATAAACACAACTTAAGAAAATTTTCATATTAAGCGGCAAAAACTTAATTATATGCGTTGTAATACTGAATAGTAAACTCGTAGATACGATTATTTTTCAATAATTTTTTGGTATTTCGTTTATCTAACAGTTTTTTCGGTACGGTTCGGTCACAGAACTACTACCCGAGACATCTTTAGTTATTTACCTCTCTTTCTCTCTCTCCCATGGCTCGCACACTCGAGTCTATGTGCTTCTAGATAATCACTGTAATATCAAAATATGTTTTTAGCGTACCAAAGCCTGAACGTACGCTTACAGCTGCAGCAGTACTCCCTTGTAGTTCTCGCAGATGAACGAGAAGAAAAAATAACTCATAAGTTATGGCGTTATGACTGCATTTGTTTTGCATCACTCAAGTTATTATAAGTTGATATATTTCGCTAACAAAATTTACGAGAGAAAGAATGCGAGAGAGACTAACATTTTTAATACTGCATAAAAACAGACTTGCCTTCAATATTACTTTTTTAAACCACATTTGCTTCTCTCTCTCAAATAATAGTAAAGTGCTTTTAATATATACTGGAAAGCAATAAAAAAAATACAAACTTGTTTAGAATGTAAATTTAAACTAATGCCACATATAATTAACAGAAATATTTCTCTCTCTCTCTCTCTCTCCTCCTTCTCTCCTCTCGTACAGATTTTAACGATATAAGGAGAGTGCGAATCGTAAGCAAAGAAAAAAATCCACACATACACACAGAGAAAATACGATTACAGACATAAGCGTAGAGTATATAAAATGTTTTAAATCAATGCTGGAATGTGTGGTTAAAGCCAGCAGTGCTTTTAGCTGTTGTCATAGCACTCGCTAATAGAAAGTATTTGGTGCTGCAGTCGTCAGCGCTGCGGCAGCTGATCATTCCTCAAGAATGGCATTTTAATCATAATGAGAACATTATGCGGCGAAAAATGTGTATTATTTGAAATTGTAAAATGCAATAAAAGCGTACGCAGCGAGAGATAGATAAATGATAGGCAACGAGTGAGTGAGTGACTGAATGAGAGAGTTTTAGCTAACATTTCTCTGTTCTATTGCTATAGTAGTGAGAGAGTAGTATGTATAAGCTATAAGCGAATAAATATATACACAGTACATATACATATACAGTATGTATAGTATGTATATATAAGTTATATTAAGCAGCATTCGTATAGAATGGCATGCGATTGCCCTAAAAATGCGATGGAATTCCACAGCCGTTGATAAGACAGCATTTCTAACATTTGCCATCGAGAAATAAATATTATATATAATATGAATGCAAATATATATCGCCTCTCAGTAAAACACACTTTAGGTGACCCGTATCCGCGAGGCATCGCACAGCTCTATTAGTTAACTCTTTTCCGCACAACACATTCAATTTTCAAATATCTAAATTAAAGATGTTTACTGGTGGGCTAATCCATCGGTTTTCTTATAGGCTCGGTTCGGTTACAATTTGATAACAATCGGTTAGGTTCTGCTTGAATATACTATTAGTTAACTCGAATGAAACTGAAACCCGATAATCAATTTTCTTGAAATTAAATCAATATAGTATATACAGATTTTTACTTTATTAAACGTCAATTCAGAAATACCTTATCTAAAAAATTCAACATTTTAATTATTTGTGTATTATTTTAGTTATTGAAATGTTATGCAGTAAAGTATTGTTTATCGAAAAGGTGTACGCATACAGTATGTACCAGTTTGTTAATAGACTTATTTGAAGCTTTTGATCCGAAATGTAATTGTAAATTATAAACAGTATAAATCATTTTCTCGACAAATTTAACGTATTTTCGATTTTAAAACATTTTTTAGATTATTATGCGTTAATTGTCGAGTTTCAGGTTTTTGGGTTTCTTATCGGCTCGGTTCGGGTTAAATTTAATATATGTTGGTTCGGGTCGAAAAACTACTACCCGAACATCTTTAATCTAAATATTCTATAATATACGCATACTTTACATTTCTTATTGTTATTATACAACACTCACTCACACACACATACATACACACACACACACTCGCATACCATACACATAACTGCAATGCTATGATATAATAGCAGTGTGTGTTCACAAATAAGAAAATGAGTTTCTTTTTTAATGGCATTTTTTTATGAGAAAAAATATTCATTTCTCCTTTTTTCTCGTTTACCATTTTCCCCCCCAAAAAATACTAAGTAATAATTTTAATAAACGTTTTCTTATTTCGTTTTTTGTACTATAATTACGATATATTTTATACGATTATTTTTCCGCAGTTTAATAATCTTTTATCTCTTCGAAAGTATGTATTTTAATTTTAACAATTTTTATCTAAATATTTTGAGCTTAAATAATAATTTTGAAAGCAGTCGACAAGAGAACGAGAAAAAAACGCGTTTTTGTTTTAGTGCCAAAGCATACACACACACACTCACACACACGCACACAGAGATACAGACAGACAAAACTTAAACGCGCAGAAAAACCATTAATAAAAACCAAATGGTATATAACAGCAAAATAAAATAATAATAATAATAAATAAAAAATAAACGCAACACAAACAACAGTGCAATGGGAAACAAACACTAAAAAATATATTTAATTAAAAAATGAGATTTACCTCCGAAGATCCATTAGCAATAACTAATTGTAATATTTGTCGCGAAAGGCCATTGTTATCGGCGATGTGTCCGTTAGAGGGTAGCGATGAGTAGGTAGAGCTGACCGAACTGCCGATGCCTGATGTCTGGCCGGGAGAAGAGCTCGAGTCACTGGTGCTCGAGGCGCTACTGGTCGGCCGTTCGTTATTAGCGAACGGCTGCAGACTAAACTTAATCTCTTGCAGAACCTTTTCGCGCGCGGCTCGAGCCGCCTGAGACTTGCTGGGCATTGCACTGCCGCCGCAATTACTACCGTTGCTGTTAACATTCAGCATTCATTTTTGGAAAAGAAATAAAACTATTTAAGATATTTCTCTGTTGCACTCCACTGCTGGCTCTACGTATACATTGCAGTGACTGATGCAGAGAACGTTATTTTATCTCTTTATTAAATTCAATGAATCCATAGTTGCGTTCCGCTATTGTTGTTAATATAACTTTTTTTTCTCTGTGCCGAAAACGCGTAAAATATTTTCACCACTGTTTTGGCTCCGCTATCGTTGTGTCACTCGTCGTCGCGTTTTTTGTCGGCCGAAACACAAACACACATATATACCATATATACGGGTATTATATGTATATAAACAATATTTATAATACGAAAATATTTATCCCGTTTGCGATAATACACAGAAATACGCGTATATAATAATATTCACTACTTTTAACGTTTCGGACGAAACCAGTAAAAAAAATAAACGCGAATTTTTTATATTTGATTTTCAAAAAAATCACTTTAATAATAGTAATGGCGTGGAAGACGTTTATAATATCATATTATAATATACTCGCGTGAATATATGCTTATAACGACTATGCATACACACAACACACACACACATACACAACACACGAACACAAACACTAAGAAAACGAATATTTAATAATATATTTGACTTGAAAATGATTACGATATTCGTCGATATCTAACGATATTAATATAATATCGAGAATAAGGCACACACGTATTGCATTTGAAACATTTTTCTGTTTGGCGTCGTGTATAATACGATAATAGTATTTCTCTGCTGTTGTTTGAGAATGGCTTTTCATAGCAGTGTCTTCGAAAAACCTATTCCGCTCGACAATCCATTTTCTCTCGACATCTTTTTCAATAGCAATACACTCTTTTGCGTTTACACTTCAGACTCGCAGCTGCGATACGCATGCGCTCAACAATGGAATGCCGATCGCTAGCCCTTAATGCTGATACACCGCATTCCATACACTAATCGCGTCTGCGTAATGTTTTACTGTTGCTTATCGCTAAATGGGGGACTGTTTATCGCGCGGTTGTGAACAACGGGGCACGTATTTCGTATTGTAATGCGTGCGTTATTTATGTATTACGCATTGCGTTTGTATGCGTTTATGTAAAACGATTCCAATTCAACGTAATATCGTATAATGTTGTGACGCAAAACATGTGCGTTTTGTTTTTAAACAATTTATTATTATTATTATTATTATTGATTTAAAAAAAGGTTTGTGTTAATATTTGCGCATTGATTGTGTGCATCCAATAATTATTTTTTTGATTGCAAATCATTTTCGTAATTTGTTTTTTAGTTCTAACGAAATGATATCGTTTTTGCTGAAACACAAACCGGAGTGATATTTATATCCGAGTTTCATATAACAATGAAATCTCTAAAATTTAATCTTTTATTGTATTATTAAATTATTAAAAAACGAATACAATAGTAAACAAAATAACTGCGACTAATAGTAATCAATTACTAATATTATCGGCTCTAATCACACGAATTGTTTTCGTTTATTGATTAGATAATGACGAAAGTGTACCAAATCGATCAAATCTATCGAGTGTTGGGAATCGCTATCAAACGTGTGTACGGCTATTGCATTCAACGACCGCTTCAGAGGTATAATGTGGACAACAGGGCTGAACGAGTGCTCGAGTCATCTGAGCCTCGAATGGCTCCGCGACACGAAGGGACCCAAGAAAAGATCGATCGCTTGATTAGTGGTTACTATTAATAGTTAGATTTTTTTGGTGTTTTTATTAAATTCTATATTTTATTATCAAAAATCAACAGAATATCCGGATTTACGAAAATCGCTCGAAACTCGAAGCGACGAACTGGTGGATCGATTAAAATCGGTTAAAGTGATTTCGAGAGATCACGTGATGAACGCCGAACAGAAGGCGATAATAGAAAAGCTGAGGGAAGAGGCGCGGTATAAACCACTGCCGAAAGCGCGCAATTCAATAGACTTTCCGTGGCACGCATATGCTGTACCGGAATTCGTGCCCAAACATAAAGCCGATATCGGAATGGTTGCCAAATTTCTTGAGGACCATTTGAATGATCCGAAAGAGCATAATGTAGAGAAAATTGTGAAAGACTTTACGCTGAAAGAGGAGGACGTGATCAATATTTTAGAACACTTCAAACCGTTTCGTGTGGTCACTGCGCCGGAAGATCGTCGCGATAAAGGATTGTTTAGCTATTTTACCGCTGATCGGCTTAAAGAACTGATGCAAGCGAACAGAATCAACGAGTTTTACACGAAGAAAAGCGAAAAGTTAAAAGAAAGAGCGAGCAAAGAGACTACGGATACGGAGGTAACGGAAAAGAAGTAATGGTTGTACAGTGCAGTATAGCGTTGTAAAAATGAAAAGATAACGGCAACAATCGTATATTTTTCCGCAATAATAAAGATATTATTGTTTCGGTAGAATACATCGTCATATGAATATAATATAATGGATTATTTAAATTAGTCATAAATAATAATAAAACGTTATTTATATTGGGTGTTATATATCATCGCCAAATCTAATCCCTTAAATAACCATAAAATAACTCATTAGCTTTAGTATGCAATATCATAACGAAATTACCAGCAGATTCCGTATCATAAAACATGGAAAGAGAGAGAAAGGGAGATATCATTTAATCATACAATATCTAAGTTATTAAACTTTTATTTTGTTTTTGATAAATACTTTCCAAATTTAGATAAAAACAGATGATTCTCACGATGATTTAATTTGATAAATATTAGTGTATAAGCCAATTGCGGTTATAAATTTGATTTTGTTATGTATATATTTAGAATTACATTACTGTATATATATAAGATATCTCTCAGTATTTTTAAACTGCGTTTACCATAATAATAATATAATGGTAATAACTCTTAAAAAATAATTGTAACATATAATGTTAGTGTATATGGAAAAAATTATTGAAAATACAATATAAACTTAGGGTATAATGTAAACGAAAACAAAATAAAAAAAGGTTATGATGTTTCGCTCATGCATTATCAGTTTCACTGGCAGTGTTTGAATGCGTAGAGTTACTACTGTTAACCAAATCCCATCGCCAAATGGTTGAATCGTCGCATACGCACAGTAGAGTCGTTCCGTCGTAGTTTAGGCACGTCTGTCTAATAGCTGTCGTACACTTCGGATGCGTCAGTGTTGTACACCTTAATCATTGTTCGGTCAATACACAAATATAGGGTACCATATACAGTATAAGCTTATAATTACCTTGAAATAGTGGGATCTTCCACATCCACATCCCATACATACGCCTTTCCATTTTGATTTCCGAGTGCCATCACGTTTTGTTTAGCGTCCATCGAAAAGCGCATAAACCAAATGTCGCACTCTTTATAATCGAATTTATGTATTAATGTGGACGAAGTATCGCTGGGATACTGTTTATGGAGAGCGATATCGTTTTCATTGTCCAATTTTCCCGGTTTCCAGCAAACAATGGCGTTCTCGCACGACTTTGATAGCACAAAGTTGCCGAACCAGCGAACACAGTCCACGTAATTGCGGTGAATATCTCTGGTGGTGAAGCACGGAAAGTGGTCTTTGACCGTAGAGAATGGTTTATTGGTTTTGCTAATGTTATAGCTGTATGACTCGAAGATCGCTTTCTGTATGTTCTGTTTGTCGAGCGACCAGATTTTGAGCGAGTGATCCATACCGCAGCTGATTATCTTATGGCCGCGTAAGTGGAAATCGGCGGAAAGCACTTCGTCGCGGTGTCCCTCAACGCCACCGAATATGGCAACGCATTGATCGGTTTTGATGTTCCATAAGCGCAATGAGTGGTCTTTGCTCACCGATAATAGTAAATTGGGATCGAGTGGACTGATTTTGAGATCATTGATAGCATTCCCTGAAAAGTAGAAAAATGGAATTTATTTCCACTTAATTACCGATTCTGCGATAATTTAATTGCTATAGGATTTAGTGGAAGCTTATCGTTGTTTAATGTTAAGTAATCTCAGGCTATAGTTTGAATTTTTATTTGTTTATCATACATATATGCGGATAAATAGATGGATAAATAAGAGACTTGTAAACACCCTAATCCTATAAAAGAAGCGACTATTCAGTACATTGTAGTAATACTGAACAACGGCACGCAATTGTGTATTAAAAATTATTAAAATACAGTATAAAGAAAGAAAGAAAAAATTTTATGCCCAAAAAAATAATCTTGAATTTTTTTATAGATAAAAAATTAAAATATTTAAGGTATTTATATTTTTTAAAGTTTTAATAGTTCCTGATATTTATTTGTAAGGTATTTACGAGAAAACCTCTATTATTATAAATATAGACTTATTCAGTCCGTAATCTCTTTTGGAGTATTAAAATCTCGACATATTTAATCGAATGGAAAACAATTTCTTACAGATTAGTCTAAACTAACAGTTATAGAATTATTTTAAGTATAATTCCGTGCATTAATTATCTGAAGAGTAATAATGATTATTAACCAAAACATAAAGTATGCATAAATGAATACGAATGACATGAAAGAATGAAACATAAGTTTTTAACGTTTTAATTAAAAATAAACACAAAATCATTTAAATGGTTAAATTAGTTTCATTATTTACGAATCATTGTGACTAATGATGATTGTGTCCCCAAATAAATCGGAAAAATATCGTCATTATTAAAAAAAAGGGTTAATGATATGCGTATTTGTTTCGACCGAAAACAAAAAACATGAATTGTGCTGACAGTTTATGATTAATAAAAGCAACAAAAAAATGTTAAGTTACACGCTATTGATTCGGATCTTTTATACAACTTTTGATTCCCAAAAAAAAAATCTAAGAGCAAATTCTCACACACGAAACAAAGAAAAAATACGGTTAAATCGTTTTTTTAATTTTATCAAAACCAAGTTATTGTTTAGAATTTTAAATTTTTAAGCTCATTTTGATAATAGCTATGACGGAAGGAATCAAAGGTCAGTGAGTTTCAACAACAACAACAACAAATTAAAAACTGATTAAACTGATAGTCAAAAAAAATTGACAACAAAAAAATAAGAAACGCCACTGAATCACAAGTTTTTAAGCATTTAAGGAATCAGTTTGCATACCGTGTCCGATATAATGTTTAATACACTGCATGGCAGAGTTACTAATGATGCGAATGACGCCTCGCGATCCAGCGGTGGCTAACAATGGAAAACCGGTCACATCGTCGTAACTCCACGCACACGTATAGAAACTCTCGTCAGTATCGGTGTCGGCATAACACTGCACCAAACGAATGGTGCCGTCTTTGGCGCACTCGTAGATCGACACACGATTGCCGCCAACTGTGGCGAAGTACTCGTCTCCGTCGCCCAAGTGTTGGTTAAACTGTACGCCGAATATCGGACACCTGTGGTCCTCTCGGAGCCAATACGAGAACTTGTATTGCGGACGCGTGTGCTTATACTTTGGCATTGCTTTAGGCGTACGATTCGCGTTAAGCCGCACTAATACTCACGAATCGCCACAATCACTACACTGTAACGACAACAACCACCACAGCATTAATTCATATTAAACCAAAAGCAAGTATCGCTATCATGAATCCCTAAACCCTTTTTGGTAATAATTGCCGCATTGGTTACGTATTAAATGGTACCAAAACATCGAATAACATTTAAATAGAAATGAAACGATTAAATCGCGGCGAAAACTATACTGAAACCCAAAACAATTTTTATTTACTTTATTTTGCTTAACAATACACAAATGACATGCACTTAAATAATAAATTGGTGGTCAAACCTATATTTGGTTTGTAAATATATTTGCTAATCAGTTGTCGTTTGAAATCCATTTCCAGTATATATTCGACGTGTGTTTGTGTCGCGAATAATAATAATAAGCGATTATTGTATCGCATAAATAATAGTTAAACCCGTGAAAAGCACGTGTGTTTTTATTTGTTAAAATAATAATTATTTTTTCAAAATTTGTTTCGCTTCAAAAGTAATTAACGCGTTAATTGTTTATTAATTGTTTGTTAAGTGTTTGTTTCGCGACATAAAACAAACAAAAAATAATGGAATCATTAGTGATCACTCCATGGAGCGATTTCGACGATTTAGAAACGGTTTATAACTGTATTTACGGCGTTAATCACAGCAACGTATATAATGAACGCGACATTGAATGGTTTAAATACGCGAAAAATAAATTAACGATATGGTTATCGCGTAACAATGGGACCAACGATTGGGCCACGAATGCCAGCCTAATGGCCACACACGCCATATTAAGCGCGTTTATTAATGATAACAATTATGTAACTAATGATATCGAGATCACATGTGGCGATCAAACCGCTGTTTATTCATTATATGGTTAGTGTTTTGTCGGCAATGCTTTTCCCCTCATATAAATAATTATCTTAAGATTTTTTTCCTGCTCTTCTTTTTGCTTTACCGAAACGGTTTTGTTGTTATTCTCGCCGAAACGAAACATTTAATCGATTTGAATATACCTTTTAGTTGTAGTGATAGCTCTTCTGTTAAGATATTTGTTTTCGGTTTTGTTTTCTTATTCAAATTTTTGATTTTTGTTTTGATCGCATGCGAAAAGAATAATGTATTTCTTCGGGTTTGCGCTAATGATATGCACACCGTTTTGTTAAAGAGTTTTTTTGCCAGTATTTTAATTATTTTTCTTATTTTTGGTTTAAAAACATTAATGCGTTTTTTAGCTTAACTGAGTTCGAGAGACGATCATTAAGTCAAACGGTTTTAATTCTCGATGAATAATGGTTTTATTGTATTGATAAATAGATTTTTATTGCCATTATATATATTTTTTGTTTGTTTTTTTGTTTCAATTTTTCCGTAAAATTTCGATATGGAAAAAAGCAAAATTTTTATATCCGTTTGGCATTCATCATCCAAATTGACTTTTACTGAATATAATTGTAGAAAAGTTTTTTGTAAGAAAATTCACGCAATAAATTTATGGTGAGATTAACGAATAAAAGAATTTTAATAGAATATTAATATAACACATCACACATTCTATTTAATAAAATCATTTTAAACAATAATAACACTGAAACATTATAAGTTATTACTTTTTTTATTGACAGGCAATGATATTTCTGTCAGCAAACCTTTTTTAAAGCGCATTCATTTTATTAAAAGCACTATAAATTTGTTGTGATTGAATGAGTAAGTAAGTGAGTGAATGAGTGAGCGAGTGAGTGAGTGAGTGAGTGAGTGAGAGAGAGAGAGAGAGAGAGAGAGATTTTATGATTAAGTGCTCTAAATTTAATTTTTCTTTCATTCTTTATGAGCTAAAAAGAAAAAAAAACAGATTAGAGACCGTTTCACGAAATTTGAAATCATAATAAAAAACTCTTTGATTTTTCGTTTTGTTTGGCTCGCAGTTCAACGCACTCTTTAAAGTCGTTTACTATAATTTTTGCGCTCTAACATTGAAATCTGGGTAATATGTAGTAATCTTTTTTATTTTCTATTAATCTCGAGGCTAACAAATAATAAGACATGTGTTTCCAATTCACAACACAGAAATAAGAACTGCGTTATAAAACTCTTATATTATTGAGCGTTATATTTGTAAAAAAATTGTATATAATTTTCTCCAAACACTTTTTATTATCGTATTATTTTAACTGAGAAAAATTATGTTAACTCTTTTTTATTTGAAAAAAAATCTAAGTTTCTATTTTCGAATTGAATAATTGTGCAATTTTGTTTGTTTGCTGTTTGTTTTTTATTATCAAATAAAAACTTACGAATAAAATTTGATTATCGCTTTATTATTTCGAAAATTTTATACCTTCAAGATATTATTATACATTCCATATTTATTTATTCACATTTATATGACTGAAAAAATTATACGCTTATTTTTGATTGATATGCTTATAAAATATAACCAAAAATATTAAAAAATTTACTTTCTTTCTCTCTCACACGCACGCACACACATACACAGCGTTATCAGTGATTAGATTCTGTACGGCTATCACTCATAGCGACAAAACAATTAAAAGTGTTAAAAGTTTGGCGGAAAGATATAGCTGTCCGCAATGGATTGTGGAGTGTCGTCACTCGCTCTGCCATTTATCGCATAATCAGCCATCACTTATCCAATTAAGAGAAGCGTCGCATTTCGGGTTTAAATGGCTTAAACGGTATTATTGGGATGAATTGGTTGCCACGAAATCGGCGCCCGATTGTTACGCACTTATCCAATCATATTTTGCGACTAAAAACAACAAAAAATTAAAGATATCGATCCGAAAAGAAATGGTTTCGGCGCTGAAAGCGTTTACCAACGAATTTATAGCTTCGTTCGTAATTTATATGTTAGATAATACTACTAAAGATAATTGTGACGATAGCACCAACAGTGACAGTCAAACGACGATAGAAATCAAGAAAAAATATTTACGCAAATATGCGAGAATTTTTATCAAAATCAACCAAAATAAGTGTTTGCCGCAATTGGTTAACCGTATTGTTCACTATCTGGACGACGAAAACGCGGCGATTCGTCACCGTTCGTCGTGTTGGCTTAACGTGATTATTAATGCCATCAAAACGGAACCGAAAACGTCGAAATTTGAGCGCACTTTCGCGTCCGTTAATCACGTTTGTCTGATGCCGCGAATCGAATGGATTCGGCTTTTGTATCAAATAGTTAAGCGGCCGAACGAGTATACAACACTGTTAATAGCGCTCATCAATCCATTCGTTAATGGGCTTATTTGTCAGCAAAAGATCGAGAAACTGATTAATTTGTCAAAATTGTATGGCAAACAGAAATGGCAATGAAAATATATTCTGCTCTTTTTCCTTTATAATTGTTAATACAGTAAATAAGAGCACATATAGGTTAGAATCGATTGTTGTATTTAGCATTTATGAATACATTGTTAAAGTAAGCTTAAAAATTTGAATTAAAATTTGAATAATAATCTCGGAATTATAAAAATTTTGTTAAAAAATTAATAAAAAACATAAGGGAAATCATATCTTCCAAATAAATCGAATTCTAGAAATCGAAAATTAATTGTAATATATTTTAATATATGTAAACTCGAATTTCTTTGCTTAAAAAATGTTGAAGAAATACCGTACTAATAATATGAAAACGCCTAATACAACAAACTTATAGACTAAATATCATTTATGCGACAAAATTTATTCCGATTATGAATATTAAATATGACAAAACATATTATTTTAAAATCTTTTGTTTCATCAAAAAATGTCTAATCAATACTATAAGTGTGAAAATGCGATCACAACCGGTGTCCGAATGCCATTCGGTTTCTCTAAAAATTCCAAACGCCTTAAATATACGGTTGCGAAGACAGACAGAACACAAGGAAGTCAAACACCGGTGAAACGTTGACTGAAAACAATAATAAGCGCACGTATAAGTATATATAATTAGATAAAAACCCAAATTTGATGCGTCTAATCATACATTTAAGTCCGATTTTGTATTTTCATTTAAAAAATTATTCCAATAATTATATAGTTGAAGGCATTGTTTAACTTCCCTAAAGCTAAAGTGTTGCGATTTTTTTCTGTTTCGTTGCATAGTTTGTTAGCGTAAAAAATTTGATAGTTAAATAGTTTTTCATCGGAAAAACAACGAAACCCTTTTTCTGACAAATAGCTTTTGGTCAGCACTCCATATATTTACGGGGAAAATATTTGGGATTAAGTTCAACGCATTGTTTTCTTGAGCGCAAAAATTTTTCTTTCTTTTGTTTCACTAGAAAAGGTATTTTAACACACCTTTAAGCAAATAACGAATGAGTTAAGCTAACAATCAAGTTTCGCAGCGCAAAACAAAAAATATAAAAATGTTTTGCCGTTGTTGTGCGTGTGTTTCTGTTGTTCTACGTGTGTGTGTGTGTAGTATTGAAAACAAGTCGAAAGCAAAAAGAAAACAGAAAAATAAGGGTTGATATTCTTCGCTATGAGAAAAAAATCCATCTAAAGTTTATTACAGTGTAGCCTCAATAAGCTAAAGGTTTGAGCTCCGAAAAAAATCTAAATGTCAATAAAATCATTTAGAACACGATTTTCTCGATGATTTTGTTCGAAAATTATTATTCCATAATTGATCTCCCAAAACAAACAGACATTATCGCGTAAATCATGAGACATAATTTAATAAATATGGGTTTAGGCGTAGCAGTAATGCTTTTATTGCTTATTAGAAATTAATGGCAGAAAAAAATTAATCAAATACTAGTTTTATTATTTCGGCTAAATATCAAACCGTAATTGTGTTCTCATTTTTTAATATTATTCTCTAACTGACACTTCAAACGAAAAAAACCTAACCTTAAGCTTTTGATTATTTATATTAACTGGCAATAGAAGAGTCTTAACTTCCACTAAATAGTATTATTATTTTAAATAAATGACACCACACGAGTGCGAGATTAAAGAGTGAATTAACTTAATTTATTTGTTATCAACCACTTTACTTAACTCTATCCATCCCTCTCTCTCTCTCTCTCCAACTCCAATTAGCTGCAATAGAGATTCAACACAAATCCATTACAACTCCAACACTATTTTTATGCGTTTTATACATTTATAAAGCATAAATAAAGTAATCAAATTTCACATTATGAGTGCAATTATAAACCATAGTTTTAAAAATTAAATTTTTTTGTAATAGAAATTAAAATTTCCATTCCATGAACGAGTTTCCATTCCATTTTCATCCAACTCCATACAGACTATATATATTCGACTCAAACCAACTCCAACCATTAGCATAAAAAATTTATTGCAGCTCCACTCCTTTTTTTTATTTTTTATTTATAACTCCTAGACCAATATTTTTAAGCATGGAGTTAGAGTTACAATTTTGAACTCTAATTAATAAAATTTCCGATATTATGAAAATTTTTAATTATTTTAAGACCGATTTTTGCCATATTTAGTTCATTTTTGGTAATTTTTTGCCAGTTTTAGAGTCTTTTTATTAAAATATACTGTGCACACACACTAACATACAGACGGACATGTCAAATCGAATAGCTCCTTTAAAAGTTAGCTAAAGTTAGTTTTAAAATTACTAAAATTGGACAAAAAATATGCTAAAAATCTATAAATTTACAAAAAATTGGTTAAAAATCGACTAAATGGATAAAAATAGTCTAAAATGACTTTTAAATGATCCAAATAAAACAAATCTAGTATATAAAGCATGGAAAATATTTTCTTTTATAATGTGAGAATATTGATTATAAATTTTATTAAAAACAAAAATATTGATTATATATTTGCTAAAAACAACTAAAATATTGATTTATAGAAATATTAAATTTAATGTTTTTTGATAATTATTTATAGTTACTTTAAAGTATTTATATTATATACTTAATTCTACAAGTTTTTGAATATAATTTTCAAGTTTACGACAAAATAATAAATAAATATTGAATAAAAATTTTTAATAATATATTGATTATAATATTTATTTATTTATTCCAAATCTAATAAGTACTTTTTATAATATAATTTTTTTGTGGTTCTTAAACTTAATTGAAAATTTTTGAATTTTGTTATAAATTTGATTTATAAAATCTGCAAATCAGCTTATATTTACAAGTATAACATATAATAAAATTCTCAGTTCATTCGCGATAACCACTAAAAAAAATTTTATGTTAAATTCATTGCTTTAATAATATATTTTAAATTTTTATATTTTTAGAGAGTATTATTGAATGGAATCTATTATGTATGCGATTACAATATTGCTAATAATAGTGCTAACAATTACACCCTTAAAGGATTCACAACCCCTCCCTAGAGGTAATATTAGTTTCAATGTTGAAGTACATACGGAAAGAACAGATTATTCGCTCACTATAGCATCAATTAATTCAACAGTATTCGGTAATTATTATTATTATTTTAATTTTTCATTATTAAAGGCCTGATAATTACATAAAAGAATATAAAAGCATAAAACTTATATTTATATTTAAACAAGAACGACACATTCACAGAGAGCTCACTTTTCAATATTATATATAAAATTTAACACAAAACTAATTTTCAAATTTTTCATTAAAACAACATATAATTAACAATATATTTAAACACATAAAAACTTCAAAATTTTATTGAGATTATTAAACTAAAATGATTTTCATACACATCTTTTTAAATAGTAAACCATAAAGCTTTATGATAGGAGAAATAAGACTCATAAGCGTTGACTTCAAGTGAAATGTTTCGAGCGAATACCAAATCAATTTTTGTATTACCATTTGTTGTAACGCCAGTATTAACTAAATCAAATCCCTTATTATTCATAATGACAATATAATCTATGTTTGTTTCGTTGTTTACATCTATATTAAAATCGCCAATGATTAATACTTTGTTGTGCACTGTTTTACTAATACATTCTTCAATTACACTTAGAAAATTCAGTTTAGTCGTCATGACAGAGTTATATATTAAAATAACATCGATGTCGTCTATACTTACTGCTATACAATTACAATATGACTTTCCATTTTGATACTTTAT
>JAQGAW010000332.1:0-32361 GCA_034698025.1 Phthiracarus crinitus
AACTCAAATTTAGTTTTAAAGCAATATTTGCAATGCAATATTTCGATTTTTTGCTTTTTCCCATTTTCTAATATTTTATCATCAATTGTTATTTTTAAATCGTCGGGGAATTCCTTTACCCATTCTTCAAGTGTTTTAGCTCTTTGAGGCATTTTTTTAATGTAAATTTACAATCGTTAAGTGAAAATAATAATTGAGTGAAATAGTAAAAACTGAAGACTCATCTGTTTCAATAGAAAATTTATAACAAAGCATTTAGTATAATATGAATTGACTAAAATTTTATTTGATATAACAATAATACCGATTCTACTATCAAAGCTATTTCGCTGTCAATGCGATGAAACTGAAGATTATCACTCAAATACTAACGTCTGCATATTCAAAGACACGGACTGTGATATTATTACAAAATTTTATATAACTCAACCGAATCCTATAGATTGTGACTGCAATACTATGATATTTTCGTTAACTAAAACAGAATAACGAAGAGAACGCAAACACAACGTTTATTACACAATGCAACACATTACACAAAATATATGCAACATTTATAATATTTACAAACACGTGTTATATGAACATTTATAACTTATAAAGTATAGGTTTTTCCGGTCATTATCGGTATAATGAACATTTAGACCGGTAAATAATTCATCAAATCGGCGGTCATTATCGGTCATCACCGGTCATGTAACCGGTAACGATCGTCTCTAATTATATGTAATGATCAGAGACAATACTTTTTCGGATTATCCGACTTTTTATTTGAAATATTAATTTAGCGGAAATTAACAAATATATTCTTAATATGAAAAAAATTAAATTAAGTGTATATTATTATTCAGATAAATCCGATTTTTTGTCACTTTCCTATAAATCCGACTTTTTAAGCGGATTATCCGATTTTTACTAAATTCATAAAAATTATCGTTAAAATTCTAGGACTTTTTGAGACCCTAACATTTTTAACTAAAAATTTTTAAAAAATTCTAAGTCAAAAGTTTTAAAATTTTTAAAATCATTTTTCTTAAATTTAAAAAAAATTGACAATAAGTAAAAAATAAAATATGCATTAAATACTTCAAAATTTATCATGGAATGTATAATTTTTTCACCGAGTTTTTAGTCCGACATTTAGGTTTTAATTCCGACAATCTGTCCGCTTTTAATCCGAAAATCCTTAATTTTTAGTCCGAAAAAGTATTGACTCTGGTAACGATCAATATATGGCATCAAATGAGGCAGTACTTTACTTAAGGGTAAGTATTGTTGTAAAAAATTTTAATTAAAAGCGCTAACAATACAAGTTCACATAAGTATAATAACAATAAAAAATAATAAAAACTTAATAAATTTAAAGATATATATAGAAAAATACGTTATAATTCTTAAACTCTATAAACTTTAATAATATCATCAATAAATGCTTCAAATAAGTCTAACTTATTAAATCGCGCTTTACTTCGCCAAAAATACTCGCATAAATATTCTGAAAGAAGATGGAGGTGTTTTGCTTTATACCGGCAGTATTGTAAAAAAATTCTAGTAAAAGTTTTTTATCATTTGTATTATGTAAAACTATGCTGTATTGTTGGTTTTCTACAAGAAATTAATAATATGAAAAATTCTCATATAATACTGTAATAGCTTATTAATATAACTCATTTTTAATAAATTTTATAGTAATAAGAAATACAGAAATAATCAAATTTGACAAGATCTCCAGTTTGTGTTTTGAAATTTCACACATCGAAAACAATTTTTAATATCCCAACATAATTGGATCTTTAATTAATTTAAAACATAATGGAATTAAAGCCTAAATAGCATCAGTTAACGTTATATTCAGGAATACATATGCATTTAAAACAAATTCAACCAATCATATACGATAATCCAGAATTAATCGTTAGAATTATAATTATTGTTATATTTTTTGCGATAGTTATTGGAAAAATTTTTTACTATGAACGACAAAATATAATCAGAAATTGATTGCTAATAACAATATTATGAACTCGTATGGCAGCAGAAATCCACATTTAGAAGAGAAACAACAACTCCAAGAATAGATAGGGATAAAGTTATCGATTTGAAAACTTAAAAAAAATTCCTAAAGAAAGGCCATAACGCACTCGAATTAATGTATTAAAATATACTCATAAATTAACCAAATTAAAGCAAATAATATTAAAAATTGTTTACAAATATCTATTTTTATTGAGTAAATAAAATCATTAAAATCAATAAATAGTGTTTAATTAATTTATAAAATCTCATAAATTACAAATTATATTATTTCGATACTATCATTCATTTCGGATATCAAATATAATAACCGTTTATTAAAGAACACTTGAAATCCAATTATTAATACAAACACTCCAAACAGGAGCACAGACGGATATACATAGTCAAATCTATAAGCAGCACTTTTTATTAAAAAAAAACCACCAAAAAATATAACTTGAGTTTTTAAGCTGTTTTTAAACGTTTTTTTTGTGTGTAAACGCTCGCTCTGTTAAACACGGGTTTCAAACTCAAAACTCAATTTTTATTATAATTATAATACTATTTTTTGACAATTAGTTTAAAATGAGTTTTTGTTTAAATAACTATGCATACGTAATTCACGCATAAACGCGCGAAAATAAAAACAGCTTAACGTATAGAAAAAATCACGTTTTAATTAATTTTAATACAGTTTTATTTTTCAAAAATAACGTTAGATTTCGTTTAATTCATATTCAAAACTTAAATTACTGTAATTTAAAATTCGAATAAATTTGAGCAAAAATTGTTAAATGATCTCAGATTTAAGGTTAAAGTTTATGAGAAGATACTGAAAAAAGTAGGAAATTAGGTATATATCAAACCATAAATTGATTTTAAAATAACTTTACACTTATATTAGTTTAAGAATTATTAAAATTTCTAAACATAAAAATCTTTTATTCCGAACTTCTTTCTAAACACAAAATAGTAATTTATCAAATGGTAGTATTTTTTAGTAAAGATGTGAACATTTCTTCAAAATTTTACCAAATTAATCGATCTCTAGTGAAGTTGATTAGGATTTTAAAAAATATTTAACTAAATATATTGAATATTATCCGAAAATTCCATTCAATTCGTTTCAATCGATTCGCACTAAACTTCAATTTACGATACTTTTTTCTTCTTATTTACTTTCGCCAATCTTTCTTCTAAACTATCTATAAATTCGTTTTTAATAAAATAGAGTAACGTTACATATAAATAAAAATGATTTAAAACATATAACAAACCACAAAATTGTCTTTGAAATAGCGGTGTATACACTTTTGGCTTAACGCCCATACATAACACGTCTGTTTGACGCAACATATTATATGCCACACAATCGTCAGCGCTTTTATTGCGCTCACAAATGAGCTCATTTGTTAAATGATTTAACATCAGTTTAATCATATGAGCTTTTACTGTCTCTCGCGTCCATAAACTTTGCAAATGTCTGATCAGATCGTATAATGCTTTGGTGTCATATATCCAGTGTTTAATATCGCACTGATTGTATTGACAGTCAAACAAAACCAAAGGAAACTCAACTGCCATACAGTATTGAGGCTTTAATGGGTTTTGTTCGATATCTAATAACTTTTGAATAATATCTGGCTCTTCATCGCCACAACCAATCATAAACAAAACGGCAACAATGCATCGAATCTGATGCCAAAGGAATGCCTGTCCAGTGATCGCCAATTCGCACATAGAATAGCCATCATTCGGCTGTTTATCGCTGTCACCACTAATACTATTCAGATCCACGCTTAAGATCTTTCGTTTATAATTAACAACACCATTGTTGACATCCATTTTGCAGAAATGTCTGAAATCGTGTTCACCACACAAGTATTGAGACGCGACACGCATTCGCTCCACATTTAGCGATCCGATCGGAAATAAATACTTATATGTGCGTGATTTGCAATCAAATCGAGAACTAAAACCAGTGTCAACGGGTGACCAACAAATCATACGAATTTCTGGCGGCAAAACACTATTCAAAATCGAGATATAATTGATTTCATTGTTATCGTCGTTAACCGGCAAACTATTGTTATCCGTTGGCTCGTAATCAGTCGGTGTTATCACTCCTTTGCCAGAAATCAATTTAGTTCTCACATCCAATGAAATCACTTGAGAGAAAGCAGAAACACCTTTGTCTGTTCGACCGCAGCGATGATAATTCGATTCCTCTCTGCTTCTGATTAATCGCGTTTTAAGCAAAGCGTCGAACAGCGCGTTCTCTATAGTGTTAGTGGTGTCCTCTTGAACCACAAAACCCTTATAATTCCATCCCAAATAAAGTAATTTAATGGCAATATGTCTTCGTTTATATTTCGCGAAATTAAAAACACGCGCTTTTTTAGGGTGCGGTTCGAGCGATGTTTTCATTGGTTTACCAGTGTTTTCGTCACATTTCAATGCAATTAATTTTTCCAACTGTTTTACTCGCGATTCCAGTGATAATAACTTTTCTATTAATTCCTGATTTGAGAATTTAATCAAAAAATAATTAAATAAATTTACGATTAGTTTTAATTTTTTTAATCAAAATATAATAATTTTTATAAAAAATAATTTTGTTTATTACTTGTTTTGAATAATTTTCTAAATCTGTTTTCATTTTATAGAACTCGTTATTAAAACTTAAACATTATTTATTAAAAATCATGATTTAATCGTAAAACGCAATTAAATGGGATTTTGTTTGTTTTTATTATTGTGCCTGAATTTTCCCCAGAATTGTTGGCTAAAATCCCCAAACACTAACAGTTAAAGGTCAGTGAAATAAAACTAAATAAATACGCAATCAATAAATTTGAGTAAACTACTAAACTATTAATTTAATTGTTCACATTAAGAAGTATTAGAAACTGATGAAAATAATAATTAAGAATTATTGGTCAAACGCTGCGTGATTGTATAAAACATTAACGATTGTAAGCATTAACGATCGATAGAATAATGAAACGAATTGAATAAACCCTAAGTGTTTGTTAGTGACGTATTGATGACGTATTTGCTAACGAATTATAATAACGTTAACGTTAACAGTGTAGTGGTGTCGCTGCGATCGTTGATGTGTGTTGCAGTGCATCAGTGTTGCTCGCAGTGTTGGGCCCATTGTTGGTGGTTTGGGTAGTGTTAGCGTTATGCGTTTGGAATGACACGGTTTCATACATTTCATTTCGTGAGTGGTTCGTACACTCTGTACCGGTGTGTATGCTGTTTCAGTGCTCGTCTATACGATGCATAGCCAATGTACAACCACAGCCATTATAGCACTGGTTGTGCGTATTGAGAGGCGAACGCGTACTCGCGTGTCAAATGTTTGCTATCAGTTCGTACTGATGCAGACCAAACCATTCAACAATACTATACATAAACTGTCAGCTGAGCACCAACAACAACATGTATGTATCAAATTCGATCACAATCATCGCTAATACTAAATAATTAGTAATATTGTATACTAGTGTACAGACTGTACAGTACAGTACTGTATAGTATTAGCATAGCATTACAGTATAATGTATAGCATAGTCTATACGCTATACCGTACTGTAATGTATTGTACGGTACACTACTGTACACTACTGTACACTACACTATACTATGGTATACTTATATCGTTATAATGTTATATCTGTCTGTGTCTGTAGACTACTCTGAGACTGACATACACTGTGTTGTATGCAAAGAGCATGTCATTTGTTTCGCCCATTGTATACGACAATAGTTTAAACTCGAGGGAAGACAACGATAACGCTCGTCAACACCACCATCAACACCAACACCACACTCATCAACAGCAACAGCAGCTGCAACAACAACATCAACAGCAACAACAACAACACACTCACACACACGGCGGACATCGACGCGGAAGACGACGAAAGGAGGATCGGAAGCATTTGGACGAATCGCTCAAAGAGAAAGTGAACGCCGCGTTACGAATTCACAAACTAAAAACAACTCAAGAATTAGCGCAACAATTCAATATCGAATTGCAATCTTCTTCGCCACTAAACGATTCGAGTCATAGTCAGTCATCGTTAACAGTCGAACGAATCGCCAGTTCTTTGAGCTCAAAATCTCAATCACATGCTTACTCTTACCCGCATTCACATCCACATTACGCGTTCACATCTTCAGCGAATTGCGATGCGTTCGCAGACGAGACGAAGACATCCAAATCTGAGTTAATGCACAGGTTTTTGTCGTCGACCAGTAGTGCTAACGCTAACCAACACAACATCGATGACAGTAACGACAACATTGATATCGGTATCGATCACACGCAGCATAATCATGAACATTACAGTAATTATAGTAATTATTATCGAAATGATGGCACGGATTCGCAATGCTATCAAAGCACAGCCAAAACGAAAAGTATTGATAGTGTCGGCGACGAGATTAGAGACATTCTTTCCCAATTACCGCCATTAAACTTAAGTGAGATTGCGTGGAGTGATAGTGACTTAAATGAGACTAACGATGATATTAATGATAATAATAAGTGTGTGGACGATCAACAGACTGCGAGGTGTGAGCCGGAGGTGAGTGAGGCTCGTGTCGCTAAGCTTAATGGTGATTATAAGTGGGAATATGTGAATGGAACGTATGACAGCGAAACCGATTGGAAGGATTGGCATCAAATGACTAGTGCTGTGTCTTATAATGGCGACTTATTGCATATACTGCCTTATGTAAATATTAAAGATTAATTATGATCATATGATTATTTGATTAATTGGGTGATATCAATGCAACAAACTAACCAAAACAGCAAACAACACAACACACGTGAAAAATAAAAAAACATCTCTTTTTTGATACGATTATAAATATTGTGGTTTTGATGAAGAAAAGTTGTTTTATTTTTTTGTTAAACATTTAGTAATATAAATACTATGTGCTATTATTGCAAAGAAAAATTGTATTGAATTAATAAAGCAAACTTTCGAAATATTTAATAAGATATGAAATAAATTGTATATAATAAAGTAAGTTTTTAATGCATTAATTATATTGTTTTAAAGTATTGCTAACTCTTTGATGGATTGATTTAAAACTTTAATCCGTATCAGAGAAGATTGGGATTAATCATATGTTTTACTCAATCGATTTAATCAACAGATAATCGTTTATTATTTAAGAATCGTAATCGTTATTAATTATAGACGAAAATATATTAACTGTATATCTGGTGAATGGAAAGCTATCATATTATTCTTATGTGCAAATAGACAATCACTGGACAGGCATATTAACACTATTTTAGTTTTATTTGGCTGCCATTAAAATTAACCTCAATATTCAAACAATAATTAAATGACACGAAAGCATAGATTTGGAAAGTTTATGGACTCTTAGAGCATTGAGAGCTCATATGATTTATGTTTTTGAAATTTAAATCATAGCGAGCGTACATAAATTACGTATTTAAAAAGGTATTCGAAACTTTAATTAACTACAGTATATTCTCTATACATTATCGCATAAAATAATAAATTAAAAACAATTTTTCAGATAAATTTAGAAAATAATTGACAAATCAATAAAATAACAAAAACACGAATCGCCAAACTTTCACAAATTTGAAGTGAAAGGAGAGCTCGGATGCGATAAAATCGATATACGAAGCATTCTTGCGCTGCCATCGATCACTCTCCTGAAGCTAAATTGATAGACAATAAGTGCCAGCAGTTTGAAGATTGGATAAATCCCATAACAATAGTCTTCATAACGCGTTGGATCGATGACAGCTCGCATCGGATGCTCGAAGTTTCGGCACAATCTGTGAAAGCGTCGGACATCGCTCACCGAACAATTGGACACCGATTCGCTGCAACACGAATCCGGCAGAAGATGTTTGTTCCAGATTTCGGTTCCATTCGTTGGTTTTGGCTTCAAATGAATCCAATCCATGGCGTGATTCCAACCGCAACACTTGTTTTCCTTCTGGAACTGATTCAGTAGTTTGGCTCCACTTCTGCCCACAACGCTATCACACCATTCGTCATAACAGCTTTCGTCGGTATAGTTCTTCAAATTGTTGGCAACAGTTCTCAAATACATCTTCTCTTCAATAGGTTTAAAATCGTCGAATTGAATCCAGTATTGGACGAACAACTGTACGCAAATGAATATTACAACTAAAGACCCGTACAGATCATAACGCGTGAAATAACAAATATGTTTTGGTCTTTGAATCACACGAATCACGTTTGCATTGATGGCCGGATTCGAAGTATTAAAGCGATTGTTGGCGTTCGCTGGCGGTGTGAATGGCGTGACAGTGCTCTTGTAAATGGTGTGCCATTGAGGTCTGTAAACAATGAGCGATAACACGAACATTATGTTTCCGATAAGACTTAGCAGAATGATGTACGAGTAATAGAAGACAGCGAGTGGCGTCAGTTTGTCTGGTCCTTCGAACGATTCCGGGAACAGTACGCATGCGAATGAGCGAAGAAGTCCGCCGAAAAATTCGGTAATAAATGTGGAAATCCAGAGATAAATGAATGCAAGACAAAACACTACTTCAATAACTAAACTCTTCATTATCATATCATATATTTGATTTTGATTTAATTTAATGAAGTTATTATCAATAAAAATGGGATAAAAGTTAAACTGATATTTCGATAATCTGAGAATAATCTGATTAATATTAATTAATTTTTGAATTGATAACGAATTTCGCGCAACAAAATATGTATGTTAGCCAACAATACCGTATAGCCGTATGTGAGCGTAAGCGGCATGTGATTTACCGCTTACGAGTTAATATTGTTTTGTACAATGAAATTTAAAAAATAGAAAATAAAAGAAAGAATTATAGAAAAGATATTAATTAAAATAAATGCAATCAATCATAAAGTTAATAACAATTTTATTTATTTAGTAAACCATTATAACTTTAATTACTTCTGATTTGCTACACTTTTCTAAAACTTTTTTACTTACAATTATTTAAAAATTTTAAACAATAAACTTAAATCTTTCTTGAAAGGCATTCATGTGAATGTTATTTTCCAGAAAATAACTAAAATCTAAGCATTAACTAAAGAATATTCTTTTGAATTTTGATTTTGTTTTACGCTCTTTTTTTCTTGATTCACGAAACATAGATGTCGTATAATAAATCATCAAATATTACGCGTACAAAAAGATTGCAACAAAAAAGTTTTTTGAGTTAAAATGATTGACATTCCAGTAAAATAAAAATCCTAATCTTTGTTTTATTGCACAATGGAATGACTTACCATTTGTAAAACACTCCCTTTTTTACGTCTAGATTTCCATCGAATATATTATTAACAAAAATGCTATAAAATCTTACTATTATTTAACTCAAACGATAATAAAGATTTTTTTTATAGAATAGAAGCAAACTTTAAGTTACGAACGAATACAAAAGCAAAAAAATAGTTCCACATATAATAAACGTATAATTTCAGAATAAAACTGACCGTTCAATATATTATCATATTTATTATAAAAATTCAAACCATTTAATGAAATATCTATTTTTCTTAAATACAATTTCAAACTAACTTCAATTTAATACAATAATTATTGATAAGTCGCGTTTAACTACAATAAAAGCGGCGACAAAACATCGAAAATAAAAAACAATGGAATGGAATGTAATGCCATTAAAAAACAAAAAAAAAGTTCAGCATAAAAAACAAAAACATATCTAATGAATTACAGTATTATTTTTTAAATAAATAGCTGCATCGCTTTGAATGTTACCGCACATACAATAAACTTAAATAAATCAAAGATTTACAACTAAGAAAAAACAATAATATTTAATTATAAAAAAAAACAAAAGTATTTTAAACAAGAAAAATCTGTTTTTCTCATTAAAAAAATTATACAAATTAGATACTCTTAAAAGACATAATTAAAAACATATTTGTTTTTTCTGTTTGTTATGTGTATGTTTCGTATGTTTTGTATGTTTGGTTTTGAATTGAAATTACAAATAGAGGTCAACTCAATGACTCGCGTAATAATACGGTTTTGAGAGTATATTATGAAAGTGATCATCACTTTTCGTTAATTCAGCTGCTCTTAAGCTTAATAGTTATATGTCACCTAAAAGTAGTAGTTTTTCATCTAATTTATAGGAAAAATGATACAATTATTATATTTAAATTTATTTGTACAAAAAACACCTCATCATTCATTATTATTATTATTGTAATAATCATTAATATTATTATTATTATTAAGTTTTGAGCTTTTTTAATAAAAAAGACAAAGTAAAACAGTTTCGCGTAGAAAAACGGAACAAAAATATGAAAACATTTTGTTGCAAATATTGATTATAATTGTTGGCACAAGTAATTTACTTTCAAACGAATAAATTTTTTATGATCTCATCAAAAACGAATATTCTCTCGACAAATGCTTGCTTTGAATGGAGTTTTGATAATAATTATTAAAAGTGTTCATATAGTGTTGAATAGCATCGGTTGGTGTTATACCGCTATACCCATGAATCGCCGGCAGGCATCGATGGCGGATATATGGGCTCATTATGATCTAATATATAATTGTCACTTCCGAGTGATGCCGTTTGAGATGATGTATCATTTGGACGCGTTGTATGCGTTTGCTTCTTGCGTTCGCGATTCACCTGTGCATAAACTGGTTCAGATGTTGCGTTACGAATGTACGTCTATATCAGAGAAAACGAGAAACATTTTTTTCAATTAACCGTTTTCTTTCAATACTAAATACGAACAGTGGGTGTAATTCTTATTTGACTAATACTAAGAAATTTAATTGATTTACGCATTATTTTTATAGCAATTATTAAATTTCTTTATATAAAAAAGCTTTTAGAGCGCAGGGCGTATAAGAAATAAAAATAAGATAAATGGAAAGGCGAGACAACATACCCAATACTCGAAAAGTTTAAGCGAAGCATAATGTAATTATTAATTTTTTTAAATAGATATGATGACAACATCTTATGAGCAATTAGTAATTTGAAAAATTCTTAATAAAGTTCTAAAGTTTACATATATATAAGTTATATACAGTTGTTTTTAAGCATTATATTGAATTTTGCTAATTAGTATCCATGAGGCGGAGGCGGAGGATGCTGTTCACAGAGGAAAACATTGAGATATAAAAAAAGCGAAAAAGAAAACATTGTTAGTAAAGGAAAAAGAGAAATAAATTTCTATTAATTAATGTATTGTTTTAATTAATTTTAATTAAGATAAATAATTTAATAAAAGCATAATGTAATGTCTATACCGCTCCCGGAGGATAGATTTGTATGCCTCCGATTGGCGGACGGTGTAGGAGTGGCTGCTGTTGCGGCGCTGATATTACACCGTCACTGTGGTTCATGTCTAACAAAGCCAATTCTTCGGGCTGTGTATGAAAGAGGAAAAAATGTGAATTATTTTTTTGGCAAAACTCAAATTAACAGATTTATCTGTAAAGTTACTGAAAAAAATACTTTAAATATATTATCGCGAATATTCTTTATACAATGTAGATATTTAACGTTACAGTAAAACATAGTAAAGTATACTACTATTAAACTTTGCCCTTAAATGCATATATCGTAGAGAAATATAGACAGCTATGTAATCAAAAATGAATGAAAAGGTTAACGTAATACAGAGCTAACTAAATGTAACGTGATTTAGCTTTGCTGCTAAATATAGATCATGGATCAGCAATTTTTTTAACTTTAAGATTATACAGTCGACGCTAATTTGACCAAAACTCAATCCATTACTTTTGTATACTTAAATTATGACTTTAAGCATAACAATGAAATACAAAAGAATACATAATAAAGGTTCAACAGTACAAAAGTCGTGTTACATAAAAACGAACATTCAATATCAGAAAAAGATTTTCTTAACAAGCAGTTCACAGTCAGAAAGTATGAAAAGGCTTTTTACGTTTAGGAAACAAGACTGACTCGAAACATATTAATAATATTAAATGTATTATATTACAAAAAATACAATAATCAAATAATTTTAAATTTAATGGTGATATTATTTTTTCAGATACTGTTTTATGTATAACTTTAAATAAATTTAAGGTAAAATCAAAACAGTATATCCTTATAATTTAGCAAAAATAAGGACAAATATAGTTTCCTTTTTTGAATTAATTCATGATAAAGTCGTAAGTTTAAAATATTCGTGTCAATAATTTAATTTATGCGTTCGAATACAAAAAAAACATGCAAAACCACAAAGTAGTTCTGCTTCGGTCGAGTCTAATGTCTTAGAAATTTATTTACGGTTTTATTCTAATCTTTAAAAATAGTAATAGAAGTCTCTCACGCAACTCTGCATGCATTAATGAGGAATAAATAATATTTGACAAAAATATTGATTACTAAACACTCGAAGTCTTTATAAAAGCTGAGAACAAAAGATTTTACAAAATAAGATAAAGTAATATATTTTAATAGTGATATCACTATAGATAACTATTTATTCGAAAAATAAACAAAGAATCAATTGTTTTATTGCTTGACATTTATCTAAACCACTGTAAAATATTTTTAACCAACTTTTTCTTATTGTTTTTAATGCAACTTAATTTCCACGTCATTAAGTTTTTAAGGATTATACTTAAATCCGAAACGAGTTTTTCATTGTTCGCGTTAATACAGTTAGAAAATAATTTCGCATTCGGAAAAAATGAAAAATATTTTTCTTAAGTTACATACAGCGAGCGTATGAATGTTTCAACTAAAACGCAAATATTTTGCAATAAATTTTAGTTAAAACGTTGACAGCTAACGAGCATGAGTTGTTTTCTATTTGATTAATTTGTTAATTAGAAACCTGATATGTATTTTAGACTCACCTTAATTATGGGCAAAATTATTTTTCGAAATTTGTGATGCAAATATGCACAGTTAGGTATGGCTTTGCAAATATCGTTTAAGCTTATTATAAGCATAAGTAATATAGTGTATAAACAGTGTATAAATCGGCATATTTCCAGAATATAAACAGGTAAAGCAGACAACTACCGTAAATTACCGTGTATAGCGCGCGCGCTATCTAAGGAAAAAAGTTGAATTTGAGAAAATATTTGGGGTGCGCGGTATACATGGGGTGCGCGTTATCTAAGGAAAAATGTTAAAATTTTCTTAAAGTATAGGTGCGCGTTATACATGGGGTGCGCGCTATACACAGTAATATACGGTAACTATAGTTCAAATTTTCGCTAAAATTTCCAATAAAAAAATGCTTTAGAAAATTTCATCACGAAATTTATATATAATTAATTGTTTATTATTTTATCTTAAAAATAAAAATATATATCAAATATTAAACTTATAATATGGTTTTATAACGTTAATAATATATTTCTTTTATATAGTAATATGTAAATTTGACTTCAATTTAAATGATATAGAAAATGAGTGCTAAATCTTAAAAATGCATTCAATCAAAATCTTTATTATATAAAATTTTCCAATTTTTAAATTACTGACAAAAGTAAAAAATTTTCGATCATTAATATTATTATAATAAGACGGGATATTCATAGTTATATTTCATTATTTAATTATTTAAATTGAAAGCACAGATTAAAAAAATCTCGGTTAGCGAACAGGAATTTTCAATTTAAGATAAAGATTTTTAAATAAATTAAATTCGTTTTGTGAAAAAATAATATATTAATATTAAGTGATTTGAATATTAATTATTAAACTGAATTTAATCAAATGTAAATTTGACTAAACTTAATCGCAAACAAAATAGTTTTGCATATTTTTCTCTTCAAAATAACAGTTGAAACTAGAAATATTTATAATTGATTTTGACATAATTCAAATTTTCGAGGATGTTTTTAGTAAATATTTGAAGAATTTCGTTCAAACAATTCAAATAATATTTCTTAATAGTAATTTGAAAATAATTTTTAATTAAAAACATATATAATTATAAACGTGTAAAATGATAAAAATCAATTTCGAAACGAATGAATGGATGTTAAGCTTACCCTTCCATGTAATTGACTACCATTAAGATCTCTGTTAACATTGACCGCATTGGCGACACCACTACCAGCTCTCGGCAGTGTCCTGTCCTCATATCTGGTTCCGCCAACAGTACTCATAGGACGTGTGAGCGTATTATTAGCGCTCTGTGAGTTCGACGACGAAGACGTTCGAGAAAGCAGTGTTCGAGAATTAATGAGAAAATGCGATTCTTTCCATCCAGCTTTTCTATACACTTCACGCAGTTCTAAGTGTTGCCACATATTGAATAGTAACTGATAACAAATTGATTTTTTGTAAAAAACAAATTTCAATTCGCAATAAATTAAACAATAAGTTTAACAAAAAATAACAATAATTACTTGAGACGTGAATTTATAAACTCGTGGCGAGAATTTGGCCTTTTGTTTGACAATAATAGTGAGTCGATCCATACCTCCTGCTTCAAGCAGTGATTTCGCGAAATCAGGATTTTTAGCGATCACTTCATTAAGCGTAGCGAGAACTGCTGCTACAGTATCATCGCTGGCATTTGCGTCATGCTGTGGATTACCATTTGGCAATTTTGACACTAAATCTTTAAGCGCATATTTTCCGATTAATTCTTTGTTACGCGAATCCATGGCTAAATTTCTAAGAGCAGTGGCGACAGCGCACACAACGCGATCCACTTCCATACGGAGTAATTCGACGAGAATTGGCAAACCCTTTTCCTTACGCACAGCACCGCGAATGTCAATGCTTGGCTGCCAGAAACACGCAGCCAAGTTCTGTATTGCACCGGCAGCTGCTTCTAATGTCTCCGGATTCGAACATTCGGAAAGCAAAGCTAAGTATGGCTGCACTACTTCTGTTTGCCACAACAGTTCCATTCCACGAGCAGGTTCTGAACGCGGACGAGCTATTGGTGGCGATGTGGGCGTCACTGACGCACCCGTTTGTGGACCTGATATCGTTAAGTGTTGAGTTTTAGCGTCCAAAAAATTAACGGGAAGATTATTAGTTGATGGACTGGTCGCTGATGACGACTCTTTAGACTTGCGTTTCGAAGCGCCAAAACAACCTAAATTGTCGCCAACCTTAGACCCGAGTCCACCCATAATAGCTGCCGCACGCGATGAAGATGATGGCGATAATGAACTGTTATGATTCACGTAATAATGTTTATCATACTCCGGATCTATCACTTCCTGACATCTATAGCTTAAATTGCGAAGAATGCAAACACAATTCTCCACAGATTTATTGTCCATATCATTCTTGCCAATGGCTGCGCGCACAAGAAATAATAAGGCATCGACGAGTCCATCACATTCACGCAGTTTGCGTCGCGCGTATTCTCCCGCAGACGAAACATTTCGCAAAACTCCTGATCCGTTTCTGAACACAGTAGACCAGTAAATGTCCGCAGAGACGCCTAATACTCCGGGCGGCGCCGGAAGGTTGGGATCAATACTACGATCCCAACCAGAGTTAGGAATAATAATCACATTCACTAAAACAGTCAATGCGTCATCAATAATAGGCCTCTTTAACTCTTCAGAAGAACTTAAATTCCAGAGCACACCAGTGACCAATTCCCTAATTTCATTGTCTATAGTTTTCCTCAAAAGCCTTACGAGTGAAGGTATTCCTCCCGCGCTTCGAATCGCGCGCTTATTTTCATCATTTTGTCGGCCGTAACTTAAATTTCTGAGAGCACCGCAAGCGTTGCGTTGAATTTCTGGAACTTCTTGAGATAATAAATTAATTAATGGAGGAATTCCACCCAAAGCACGGGTCTTTGACTTCATATTATCGTCCATAAAACACAAATGCTGCAAATAAGCGGCAGCATTGGCGCGAACTATGTTATTGGGATGAGTGAGAAATTCGATCACTTCGTGCAGATCAGGATCTCTCCAGCGAACGTCGCCTAAAGAGCCGTCAGGCACTACCAGGTGATCCATTGCGAACGCTTGACCGCTAGCGATAGACTGCGCACGATATGCAGCCTCGTCTTCTTCGTAGACAGAGGGTGGCACTTGAGGCTGACCATGCATTGATCCGCCATAAGTTGCGTGATCGTCATAACTCGGACGCCTATCCAGATATCCTTGTGGAGGATCTTCGTAGTTATTATAATACCCACCACCAGGTGAATGCATTTGCGTTTGAGCGCCAACAGCGTAACCGTAAGGATTATGTTGCGGTTGTTGGCGATGTTGTGGATGTTGTTGTTGTTGTTGTTGTTGTTGCTGTTGATGCTGAAACGTCGAGTCAAGTTCGTCATAACCTGATTGTGGCATATGATTCATAGATGTTCGCCGAATGGGTGGAGGAGATTCTGACATTAATGATGGCGTACTCGACATATTAATAGGATAGTCTTGATAGTTGTGATAATCCATTTGATAGCCTATTTGATTGTTACGAGAATATGGATCATACATGCGAGTGTGTTGTAACTGTTGCTGCGATGCGGTTGTGGTCGACGCCGAACCACCAGGCGATGGAACCATACCGTACGCAACGCCACCATTTGCGCCGTAATGGTGATCATAGTTTAAGTAATCTATTTGATCATTTGGTTGATAACCGGTGTAATCGGTTGCAGCTGTTGAGGATGGCGGCAGTGTGGGTGTCATCGATGCCACGGGTCCCACACTGTGACCATTGTATGGCTCTGACTGTTGCGGAATCTGTGCTGGAGATTCTTGTACACTCATCTACAATGATATACAACTGTATGATGTCATCACAAACAAAACTAAATTACAGTAACAGTATATTTTCTTTTCGTGAAAATATTAATTTGAAAAAATAATTCATTGATCACACACTAAGTCAGCAAAACGTGAACATACAATCATTAGTAATTTAGCCATCAATTTATTCAACTCAAATGCAAACAAATCATTGCACTCTTTTTAAAAAATAAGTACAATTATTATTTGTAATTATTAGACGATAAACGAAATCACGAATCAATACCGAAGAATACTTAATATTGCATATGACAAAAAATTAGACAAACATTTAAAAAGCAATGTTACGAATCATATGTAACAATAACACGACTCATTAGCATTAAAATATATATTTTTTAGATAAACATTGAATATATATTTATAACTAAACTGTTAGTGATATTCATCAGTGAATAAGATTTATCGCTCCAACATATCTAGACGTAGACATTGCTAACATACGTATGTGTCTTAAAGAGATACAACTAAAAGAAAAACAGTAAATCAATTCATCACAATATATATATATAGCGATCGAGGCTTGAATTGCGAGCAAACATATAAATGCTGCACAAGACAAGCACAACACAACACAAGCACACACACTCTTCTTGTTCCTTATTTATGGCTAACTCTCTGCCATAGTTAGGAAGCTTCTAAAGATGACAGAATGAACAGCCAGAGATAGAGAGGGAGGGATACTGAATGAGAGTGAGAGAGCAAAACGAGTTGAGTCCATATTATATCCGATAGGGGTTTGGTTGGGTTTAGTTGAGAATATGTTGAATGCTGACGACGAATGCTGCCGAATATCTGTATATCAGTATATCCACACATTTGTACAGAAAAACAGTTCATGTGTTATTTACGAGCTTAGAACCTGTTTTCGCTTTACCGCACTAAGAATTCGTATCTTTTTCTAAGATTACGAGTTCAGAAAACTTGGAACGCGAACGCGAAACCGTACAAATGTTAGCAATGTTAGTGAGCATCGCATCACAACTCCATCCAGCATTTGTAGCAACGATTCTCTCTAAGAAAAACTGTCGCTATATCTCATTATGCGTTGTCATTGACCCAAACATATATACACTGAGTTTAACGCAACCAACAGTTCCCAAATGGGTTAAACAGCTAATTCAATCAAAAAGAATACTTTCTATTTCTAGATAAACATGATTGACATACACGTGCATATCAATTATATTTTTTGCAATTTCACGCAATTATAACCAAATTATTACAGCTATACGGCGATAGTGTGTGTGAATAACATTTTCGGAATTATAGATTTGTATGAGACATGAGTTTTTTCTGCAAATACATTGCCGTATCTATCGCTTCAACAGCACTCGCAAAACCATGTTTTTATAAAAACAGGTATTAGATGCTAACAGATAGTTATTAAAAAATTTTTTCGATCTAATGATTAGGAGGAAAATTGCGAGAATAAAAACTATACAATAAATTATTATAAGTTTTCCCATGAAAGTCGAATCACACGTCAAAACAAATAGCGAACGAGTGATGGAACGCAAAAAAGCGGATAAAATAAACACAACTTCCGAAACGAATACAGTTTTTTTGCTATCAGTCGAGGCACTCATCCATTGGTTCATCTTTATTGACAATTAGTATATCAATCGAGTCTCAGCCATCAATAAAATTAATGTTAACGCATCGATCGCTACACATTCATCAACAGATCATATTCCCATTCGTGCTCTCATTTAATCCAACGGTGAGAATAAATCACATAAATTTTTCTTTTATTGCTTTATTTCTAAAAAGGAATTCATATCGCATTTTTTCGTGCGTTACAGTAATATTAACAGTAATATCATAAATCGCTATGACTTTTAGCTGCAGCTCACAAAAAACTACGATAAAAAGATTATTTTCTCTCAAGGATTTAAGAGTTGTAAGTATCGCTTAAATAATATGTTTAAAAGGTTATTAGAAAATAGTTATATCACAACTTTTTTCATTTACAAAAAAATAGTTAAGAATTACTTTGAAAATAAGTTTTGAGCAAAAAATCGTACAATCAATATATGAGGAAACTAAACAAAAATAGTAAACCATTAGAATTTCAACAAATTTCTTTCCGTTACGCGTAAAAAATTACATATGGTATAACTTATATAATACTGTCAGCGAAAAATACTAAAATGAAAAATAGAGTTCAGAAATTTATAGCCGAAAAAAAGTTATCAAAAATCCAGTTTTCTGACAGTTAATAAATTTTTGTTTGACGGCAAAAACTCTGTTCTTCAAGTTTTAATAGCGGATGACAACTACAAAGCGAGTATGGTTTTCTTAATAATCTGTGTGCACTCCAATAGCTGTTGTTCATTAATTACAAGCGGCGGAGCGAAACGAATTTTATCGCCATGTGTTGGTTTGGCGAGCAGACCGTTATCACGAAATCGTAGACATAAGTCCCACGCGTCGTACGAGTTATCGATAACAATAGCATTAAGCAAACCTTTTCCGCGAACTATTTTCACCACTTCTTTGGGCAATTTATTTAGCTCTGACCGCAAGATTTTACCCATTTTATCTGCATTCTCCGCTAGCTTTTCATCCTTAATCACGTTGAGAGCAGATATCGCTATTTTAGATGCCAAAGGATTGCCGCCATAAGTGGATCCGTGTTCGCCAGGTTTTATTACGAGCATCACGTCGTCGTTCGCCAGAACAGCGGATACGGGATAAACGCCACCTGACAATGCTTTGCCCAAACAAACGATATCCGGCTTAACGTTTTCGTGATCACAAGCCAACATTTTCCCAGTTCTTCCGAGACCTGTTTGAACCTCATCCGCAATCCACAGCACATTATATTTGGTGCAAAGCTCGCGCACACCAATAAGATAGCCATCATCTGGAACTAAAACTCCAGCCTCTCCTTGAATGGGTTCGACCATAAACGCGCATATATTAGGATCGCTCGCAAACTTTTCTTCTAAAGCGTTGAGATCATTATATGCAACAATTTCGAAACCAGGCATAAAAGGACCAAAACCATTGTAAGACGAAGGATCAGTTGAAGATGATATGGCGGCCAAAGTGCGTCCCCAAAAATTTCCATCAGCGAAAACTATCTTCGCTTCGTATTGTGGAATATTTTTGACACTATATCCCCACTTTCTGACGAGTTTGCATGCCGTCTCTCCCGCTTCCACACCGGTATTCATCGCCAATACTTTATCGTAACCAAACATTTTGGTGATATACTCCTCAAACTCACCCAAAGCCGAATTGTAGAACGCTCTGGAGGTAAGCGTGAGAACTTCCGATTGCTCTCTGAGTGTGGCGACAATTTTCGGATGACAATGGCCTTGATTTACGGCTGAATAAGCGGACAGAAAGTCATAATACTGTTTGCCCTCAACGTCCCACACATATACGCCTTTACCACGCGATAGTGCAACAGGAATAGGATGATAATTATGTGCGCCATACCTCTCCTCTCTCTCAAACACTTTCTGTGAAATAGCGGACACTTTCGACAATTTAGGCTCTGGTCGTGCAGACGAGTAGTGTCGAAGTGATCGCAATATATTTAATGGCAAGCGTTTCATTGTTTTTTGTTATTGCCGTTTATAATGACTTAACAAAAATACTGAATAAACCAATAAATAATACTACAATATTGAAATGTGATACAAATGCGCGTTTAGAAGATACTGATAATAGCTTCGACAAAAAACAAAAAGAAACGAAACGCAATAAACTCAATATCCTTCAAAACTTCCTTTTTATTCAAAAAACTCTACTCTTGAGGCGATTTACTTTGTAGAAAATACAAAACAATGCAGACGTAGTTCAAGACACTTCACGATTGTTTCCAATGATCATTTGATTTAAAATAAATCAAAATTACAAGAAAAAATAAGATAAACCAAAACTAATTATTTTCTTAAACTGGAGCCCACTCGATATAATCAAATCCAAAGTCAATAAATCACACATTCAATACAATCGACACGCGATTAGATGTTGATTGGGTGTGAAAACACTCCAAACAGTATTGAACTTACGACTTATTAATTATAGTTTAATGTGATATTTAATTAATGACTCGACATAAGAATCTGTCGTTATCTCTCGAAAATTATGATAAAAGTTTATAATAAATAACAACCGTTTATTTGAAATACTAGTAAACAAATAACGTAATAATCAACTGTATTACACAAACTTTTGTTTTTCAAATATTAAAGTTCAATTTAAAAAAAACATTTTTGGCAAAAACACAATTCGAAAATACCCCACAGTCAGTAGTAGTGTGTCTATGATTTATTCTAATTAGTGGTTTAATATAACTGTAATTCAAGGATAAACATATGATACTGTATTGCGCAATGCAAACGAAAATATGCTCCAAAATTTTCCACTACCTCTTTATGCACACAAACAAAAACAACAAAAAATAACGGTTTATGTTTCGCTCGTTTTAAGCTTTAATACAAGTTATGTTAACCTCATTAAAAAACTTTTCACATTTTAATAGGCATCTATAAGTGACAGATTGAGAGACAGAAAAAAGTGGTAAAAGAATCCGGATATAAAAATCGTTCAAAAAATGACTACGGATTACTAAAAAGTTTTCAAAAATTTTCCAATGCTCTCATTTTTCCAGTTTGAAAGTATGCGAAACATTTGCATAACATCTGTGATATGTGGGGAACTTTTTTCTCGCTTTACTCTCTATTCACGAAAATGATGGTGTGTTTTAAGAAAAAGAATTCGACATCAATGAACAGATGGAATGCTTTGTTTGACATTTAATAGGAGAGAAAAAATGCAATTTTCGAGTTTTGGAGGTTAAAAGCTGGCAAATAGGTATGAGATATGGTCGAAACATAGGAATACCATTAAATACCAATACTTTTAGGCTCTGTTTAGGTTCGCAAATATGTTAAGAATTTTTTTTCAAAATCTATTAATAATGAAAATGCAAATCCTATTTAAGTGTATAAGAGTGTACATAATAAGACATAACTCACGCGAAATATTAGTGAGTATGCGAACTCTCATTGGACTAAAAGTTTGCTTAAGATATGCAGATATAACTGATATAATGTCTCATACCCTCTATTCATGCATCTTTTTTCACTATAATTATTATAAGTCACTGGAAAAGGCGTGTTTAATCATACTATGATTACCAGTAAAGAGTGTGTGAGTGAATGAATGATATGTGTGCCGTTTTTAGCCAAGTATTTACTAATACATTGTACATTCACTTTTCGAAGAGTTTTAAACTCGAAATTATTCTTAGATTAGACTAAAGTGCAGAAACAATTTCAATTGTGAATAGAAAGTTCGTGAAACTTTTTTTCTTGCGTTCGTCAGTCATAATGAGAGTTAAAACTAACTCTCGTAAGTAAAAGTTAAGTACTTTTTGCGTCTGAAATATATGTGAAACGCACATACACTCCGACACGTCAGTGATGCGCATTAAAAATAAAGTTCTTCTCTGTTCAAAACGATTTTGAACGCGAAAATAGTAAAAAATAAAATGAAAATAAAAATACTCGCTCTGGAAACACACGATTTCCTCATGCGGTCAAAAATGCATGACAATATTCACATCGCAACACAAGACATGGGGCGTACAAACACCAATTTAGCAGAGATTGCTTCCAAACAACAATAGAAAATGCTATGTTTTATGGCGTAAAAAAGGTTGAATAAAACTGGCGTAATAGTGGATATACTGTATACAGTATATACTGCATATAAGTTTTCTATTTTCAATCTCGTAAACCATATTTCAGATTTGCTATTATGATAAAATTTTTGCGTTCATAAGCGAGAATACGCTGTGCTATACTTTCAAAAACCAGTAATGTCTTACAAAAAAAAACAATTTTAAATGTAGCCACGCATTGCTATCGCATTTTTCGACTATTCTTCTGATGGGATCGAAACCAGTGATAAAGAAAACGATATTAGTTCACGAAAATATGCGAAACCATATGCTTTTATGGCATTTACATAAATTCGTGATTCTGATGCCCACAACTCAACACGAAAATCATATTAATGCTGTCCGTAAGCTCAGGCTTATGCGATTGATAGCCTTGGCTCAAGGCTCACAAGGCTCACACTCACTGCATCTTAATTTCAAGGACAGACTCCTTTCAAAATGAAAATATAAGTTGTGTTCAGAACGCCAAAAATATTTTCGCTTCAATTTATACATAAATTCCTAGAGTTGTTGGCTTATAATGAAGATATATATGTCTCAGAATAATAAAAGACTCGTTTTCGTACAAATAGTTATTTTCAATAAAAACCCACATTAAACTCTAACATATTGCACGTATTATGTAATCTTATAAATGCATGATATAAACCATAATTTCGTACGAAACGAGAAATTATTACCCATTGTTAAGAGATATCAAAATTGCATACATAGTTAACGACAATAGAATGGCATTAAAAGTTTACAAGAATTTGGAGAAAAATGGAAATAACTTCGTTAACTCCCAAATATGTATGCAAATTGACACCATTTCGCGCTATGATTAACAATAAGATTAACATTTTAGAAATGAGGGTCAAAACGCGATCCAAACAAAATATAAACCCTAATAACATAAATATTTTATTAAAATTGTCGTTATGTTTATTTTACTGATCAGAGATTAGATTTTTATTGTGAAATATTATTACGAAATAACAAAGCACTATCAAAATTGTTAAATACAGTTTAATTGTCTAATATATTGCCATCACATGTATTGACGTTTTTGTCATATAAATTTAATGTATAAAAATTAAGTTTAAATTTTATTTCTGGTTAATATTCAGAAGTAAAATAATTAAAAAATATATAAATTTCATAACAATTTGAAATTCGATTAAAGTAATAAATGGTGAGAAAATAATCATATGAAAGCATAGATGTGTACCATTCATATCAGTACACACACTGATTAACGCTTTATTTGCATATTTTGCTTATCAAACGGACATATCATTAATCATCATAATTAACATACGCTCGAAACCCATTAAACATAGATCTATATATCATGTCTAACAAGTGATGGCAAACAGCAAATCAATTATGATTATAATGCTAAATAAACAAATATTTCATACATTCAATATAATACACCACAACAGCGTGGATATCGATAAAAATTTATCGCAACATTAGAGTATCAAATAAAAAAACCAATGAAAACAAATTTCAAAAAACATTTGTTTATAATAATCGCATAAAAAAACAATTTATTGCAAGTTTTTTCCTAACAATTAATCAATTAAATATTAGATTATCGGGGATTTTTCGGTTATTGACAAAAACATTCAGGGATTTTGCGCTAATAATCACCGAAATCTGTTTGACAATCATCGTTAGCCAATCAAACGAACGTATAATGGTATGCGTCAGTAAAAATACCATCATTTAAACGCATATAAATAATACGAAATAATAATAATAATAATGGCTTACCGTTCATGTAATCGCTTATAATTGCACTCATGTGACGCTAATTCGTTATTATTGTGGTCAACAGTTGCGATGCGGTTGTCGTGTGTCGTGTGTTGAGTGTGATGTGTGTGATGTGTGTGATGTGTCACCAATACGTGCCGTTTAACACAACAAACAAAAACAAACAAAAAATTTGTTGTGTATATATTATATCAGATCATTTTATACCAGAAAATATTTTACAATATGGAAGTTGTGAAGCGTTTATCGAAAACATTAATTACGTGAAACATTCATTTATACCGGTTTTCTATTCATTTATATTTTTGGTATTATTTATTCCAATTTATTTGAAAATAAAGTGTAATTTCTCGAAATCATGTATGAATTTTTAATCAAATATTCTTTAAAAACGTTAAACAGTTCAATCAAAAATTAATCCAATGTATGACGTAATTTACGCAATCAAAACATGTCAATAGTTGTGACGCATTATATGACGTATTTGAGCGAAATTTGAAAATAAAAGCGACGAATCGTAGCGTTTGTTTACTGTAACTGATTTGCCGCCAATCAATCTCTGTTTACGTACAGTATGTTTTCAATGTTTATGACGATTTTTCGCGTATTATCGGTCGATCGCCAGTCAATTATTATTTACCAATAATACTATATTTACTGGTTTTACTAAAAATGACTCAAAAACATCGGCGTTTCAACTATTTTGGATGTGATGAGCCATTCATTCTTCCGCCGCCAATACCAGAACCGCCTCGAGTATGATATGTTTATCCATATTTTTGGAACATTTTTTAATTATAATTATTTAATTATTTTAATTTCATTATTAAAGGTAATAAACGTGAAGCCAATGGTTCCCGATTTATCGCTCACTTCAGACATAGTATCGCCAAATGTGTCGCCAAAAGCTTCTCCGAACAAAGCGTTTTTTGACATTAATCGACGATATTATCCGTCTGTTGTGCCAAAACCACGTTTACCTCAACCCAATCAATTGATAGCATCGCGTGAACAATCATCTGACGATAATTTTGATAATTCTTTAACAAAACCGAAATTATGCGAAACTGAGGCTAAAAACAGTTGCAGTGACGCTTCAAATCGGAATCAAGTGATTGACCGCAATGTTTCTGTTGTTAATAAACGTTTCGAAGCATTGCCGTCAAACCTGAAAATAACTGATATAACTTCAAAAACTTCTACTAAACCTAAATCACGCCAAAATCTGGAGCCAAAAGTAATAAAACATTGTTTTGATCCAATTTCTAACAAATGCAGAAAACCTTCAGCCGTTCTAAACAGAACCAATGATAGGTTTTCGCCGATTACGCCATCAAATGAGCAAATGTATGAATTAATTAAACAACAGGACCAATGTTTGCAAAAGATTAGCGAACAAATCGAAGAATTGCTTCGTTTTCATAAAATTCAAGAAAAGATTGTAAACGACGCGAAACAAGAGAAGTGTATCGAAAAGCGTTCAGTGATGACAATGACGAGTATGGTTTGGGACAATAAACTAAATACAACGTCACGAACCAAACCTCAATCAAGGGTTACGAATGTGAATAGTAGTACACCGAAAACGCCATCAACCACTTCCAAAGATATGCGTGTTCTTCACTTTCAAACAGCGAGTGAATGTGATTCTCATGAGTGTGTGGTTGATATAGACAGTGATCGACTTGATTTCACGAATAGTCCAAATCGAATGGGATGTTCGAGCAATGAAATGTTGCCAATAAATATTAACGATTGCGATGATTTATATTACGATCATATGATGGGTAATATTCAAGATCTGCTTAGCGATCGTAGTAATGATGGAACAGAAGGAAGCGGTCGAAGAAGTAGTTGCAGTCCAACGCCTCCCAGTCTGATGCGCGACCACATTCACAATAACAATCGAATTCACATTCAATCCGAACAGACATTGTATATTAAAAAACTTGCCGCTAAGTATTTAGTGGACGATCAAACGATTGGGCAAACAAAATCAAAATGTAAACAAAAAAAGCGTTACCAAAATGATGAACAGACAAACTTAAGGATATATGGATTGCCTAATAATGCTTCGATTGCAACAAAGAATTATCTTGAAAAATATGGTTTGGTATATAAGAACAGTTCTCCTCCTCGTGTGCTAAAAACGCAACAAAAATGCGATAATTATAAGATTCGCGATCATAATCATCGTAATCCGTGCCAATCGTCCAAAAATCGTTTATTAGATATCGAAACATTGAAAAGACAGCCAAAGCTCACATAATTATTATTCACATTTTAGTTTAACGTTAATATTTATTTATATTCATGTAAAAACATTAATTTAAAATTTTTCTTTTTAATTTAAATTCGTATAATTTTATGTTCATTTCATCTCACATTTAGAAAAATCAATTCATAGATTAGAATTATAATGACATCATTAATTTTTCTTGTTGTTTCTATTATTATTTTGTTGTTCGAATAACATGATAATAAATATACTTTTAAACAATTTTTTATTACGTAAAAGCTAATAAAACAAATGACATGTAGTTATTGGAATGCTGTAAATTACATATGGTATAAGGGAAAGGGGTATATTTATCCATCCGAATTGTAAACATCGGTTTTAAGCAACGTTTTTGGCTTTAGACAAATTGTTTAATTTTTTAAGAAGCATAAACTCATCAAATTTCATATTTTTGAAAATTTTACTAAAAAATAAATGTGTCGATCTTGATAGTCATTATTTTATTTTTGACCAAAATTAAAAACATATTTAATTTTGGGTAAATTTATTTTAAAATCCTTTTTCATATTAATTATTTAAGAATTTTTATATATGGTTTTTACAAAAGTTCGTGTAAGATATTGGAAATATAAAAATAGTAAATAACTGTTGGAGTTCTACGGTAAAGTAAAAGCATTAGTTTATTATCGCTGTAAAGTTAATTTAATCGTTGTTTATAGCATTCTTAGGTTTTATTATTATACAAGTTGTTTGATTTTTCACAGATCAATGAAACGTTGATAATGATTAAAAATCATAAATACGATAGTAAACTGATTTAATCATTTTGAGTTTAATTTTGTTACGATACTTGCAATCACTGGTGAAACAAAATCAAGACTAAATCACGAGTCATGTACAGTATAGCAAAAATTCCAAACATTACTAATTTGTTAGAAGCATGTCATTGATAGATACATGATTGGCAGCATCGCCCACATAACAATTAGCGTATCCAACAAATGTCTACATCTGGCACTTATTTTAGGATTATAACGAACATTTTAAAGTAAAATCTCTAAATTAAAATTTTTTCGAAGTTTAACGTTTTTTTAAATTACTAATAGTTATATTTATCTGTTTTAAATTTTAGAAGTAATATATTTCAAGTGCGAGTTATTCAAAATCAAAAGTATTTGAACGACATTTTTGTAAACTATAACTCTTTTAAACTGACACTGAATTGAAAAAAGAGGATTAAAGAATTACTACGCATCAAACATATGGAACTCATGTGAAGTTAAAAAACCAAAAACTGCTTTAATTCTAAATCTGTTTGCCTGGATATAAATAGTAGAATATAAAAATTTTATTTTATTTATTGCAACTTTTGTGTTACAGTGCCATACTTTTTGAAAATATTAAGATTTATTAGTTTATTATATTTAAAGGAACATCGAATCGTCACAATACATCAAACTTTGTAAAACAAAAAATTATATTTATAAATTATTTTATTCAATGATTTTTAACTAATTTCTTAGTTACAATTTTACATAATAAGGAGAAAAGAGCTTATTTTATTACGTATAAGTATACGAAATACAGTTAACCATATAATACTATTTTTTAAAAATTTCATTGAATGTATTTAATAATTTACAAAAATAATCAGATTATATTATATATCTATTTAATAATAAACATAGTTTATCGAAATCATTTCAAAATAGTTTCGAATTTATTTATTATAAAATTTAAGTAAAAAACTTAGTACCCTAAATTTTCTACGATAGCCCTCGGGTTATACAATGAAAAAAGTGGTTTTATAGAAAATTTGATTGTGAGGGGTATGCATGAATTGCGGGGTATACACGAAAAAGGTTTTCTAATAGTATTTTATTTTAGTTTAAAATAAATTGCAAAACATAAAAATTAGTTTGGTTGTTTATAATGCCCTTAGTTTGGACAATTTCCCACAAGTTGTCACAATTTAATTAAAATGTATAATAAAGATGCAAACTAATTACACGTTATTTTCATTAGTATTCACAATATTTCAGGTTTAAATATTTGTCATACTTTATGAATTCCAGTTATACACGAAGTGCGGGCTATACATGGAGTGCGGGCTATCGTTGAAAATTTAGGGGTATATTAACGTATAATAGGTTTTCATTAAAATAAATAAAGCTTTTATATACAATAATTTAAATAATTAAATGTATTCACTTATTTTGAAAACACGCTGCAAATACGCGTTCCCGTAATTGAATGCGAATTAAATGATTTCATTTCTATTCGCACACATAAACGGATTGCAAGGACACGGACACACGAAGCATACGCAAGCATTTTTACCAATACGTTCTTCAATAGGCATATGGCGATGGCTTTCTCTTTTTTCTCCTTAAGATTAAAGAAAATGTAAATAAAGAAAATGTAAAATATAATGTAAATTTTACTTACTTCGATGATAATTAATTACATTTTCAGACGATAAATGTGTGTCTATAATCAAAATAAAAAGAATTTGTAAGAACCAGTAATTATCAATAAAACTCTATTATTTATCACGTGTTAATTTAAAATTAATATCAAAGTAAATTAAATGAAATGAAACGCATTACCGATCATCAGAACAATTGCTATAATTATTAAAGATTTAGTTAAAAAATTCATAATTCGTTGGTTGTTTTAATAACACTTCTCAATAAAATCGTTAAAATGCAATGAAAGCTAAATTTCTTAAAACTGATAAAACTTCGCTGTGAAAACTGAATTTATATATATTTGTCTGAACTCGTCAGTCGTTCAAAGTTCTAATATGTTTACTAAAAAAGCTATTAATACCGGATAATAATAAGTGTAATAAACGTAATGCTGTAATAACGCAATAAATGTTAATAATAACTTCAGTTCTGATTACTATTTGTAAAACATTCCAAGATTTTAAGTACTCATAAACTTGATATAACTATTAAAGTATGCTTTCAAGATATAATCATAATAATAATAATACGTACATATATGGAGATTAAGAATAATTATTAAAAATAAAAGTTTAATTACAAATCAGGAGATCATTGACTATTATTGGTCGAAAAATATATATTCGAAAAGATCAACGGAAAAGTTTTTAAAACTTTCTAAAAACTTTCTCCTTTTAGTGTAATCTGTTTACAATAACTTATCGAATACTGATTATGCAGAAATAGCTCAACAATTTATAAGCTTATATGTTGTTATGTATCGGTAGATGTATTCAATAAGATGTTTACAATATTAAGTTTTTACGTTTTACTCGATCTGTTTTAGTCGAACTCAATATTAATTAAGTCTCTGATCAATGGAATGAAAATAAAATTCCCGTCAGTTTGTGCCAAAATTTTTTGCGCTTTAAATCATAAAAAATTCCAAAAATACGGAGTGTTTCTTCTAATTTGAAGTTTAATAAATATTTACAGTGTACAGCACTGTACTGTACGTGTCACTGCACTGTAATGCGCTGTAATACATCTTCAATGGAAATGTGCATTAACTTTTGAAGGCATTTAGTCTCCAGTAAATAACCAATAATCTTACCATAAATATTTCAAATGCCTATTTTATCTTTTTTGGTGCATATTTTTTTGTTACTCAAAATACTTTATTATTATGAAGAATTAAAATTGTTATTCAGTGATTTCACTGTACAATAGAGTTGATAACAGAATAAATGTTTACGTAAAGAACTTAATTCCGACGTTCAATATTAACGATTTTACGTTTAATAGATTGTAAAGAATTATTTAGAATATTGTTTTACCGAAAAGTTTATGCAATTATTGTATTTAATTATCTTATCGATTAAAATACAAAAGCTTTTGCGTTAATTCTCAGTTTTCTTATGAATTATCAACTTTGCTTGAGGTATGAAAACCATTTCGCTTCGCTTGTGGTAATCATATGTTATTCGAGACAACATTCTTCACAAAATTTAATTTAGATTTTTAGAATTTTCATTTTATTTAAATTATTTCTTTTAAGTTATTTAATCATATGAAAGATTATTTAACAAATGCACGCGTTTGATACGAAACCTTAATTTATAAAACTTAAATGATGTTTATTCGCGTATAGACAATTCATTATTAGTACCAATAGTGTTACAATAAGTTTGACCTTTAGATTTTTATTATATCATGATATTTTACGCATGCAAATATAAATGATAATGATTTAATGCCTAAGCAATGATCATGAGTTATTTTTTCAACATTACATTACAGCATTTATAGTGAAAGAATTATTATATGACTTAAATACTAAGCCGTTGAACAGAAATGGTAGATTTTATATAACTATTAAATAGAGATTTATATTTAAAACAAGATCGTAACGGTTATAATATCTGACATTGCAGTTTTAATTTAAGATAGATTTTTGGTCGTTCGTTCCCTTATTAATAATGGTTTATAATGTTGTGAACCCTATATTTCAGCGCTGATTACTATTAATTTATTTCTATTTTGTTTATATTCCGTTTTCCCTTAATACTGTTCACACTTCTACTCAATTACGCATATATTTAGATAACTTTATTATTACTAATAGTTTACATTTCACATATTATTAGACATTATTATTGATGTAAACTATTCATGTTTTTGGTTATTTTCCTACGTTTTCTCAATTATATTGAAGCTATCGCTTCACTTCGTTTTTGCATATCAATCTTAACACACGCTTTCTATTAAAGCGCTTTATTGTATTTAATTTAATTTAAGTGTTATAATAAAAGTCGTTATTGTTATTGAAGTCAGTGACCTTTAATGGTATGTCTTTGCGTAACTCAGCGTTAAGACATCTTGTTATCAGATATTAATTAGAATCGGCGGTACTGTGTCCAGTATCGCAACAATAATATTCAAAAATTATAAAATTTCTTTCATATTCCACTTTAATTTAATATTTAGCAATTTTATGCAAAACGGCATATGCCACTGAAGATTTCTAAATATTATTTTTTATCAATAATTTTAATTTATTCCACATTATAAAAATTTAATTAAATTAGCATTTCCATTGAATTTAGGAATCTATAATATAAAAATTTATAAAACGGAATACACCACTAAAATAGCAAAATAATTCAATTTAAAATAGCGGAAAATTCCATTAATTTTTCCATTTTAACCCAATTACGACTATTTTTAAACGATTTTTTGCACATTTTTATATATTATTGTTAATTTTTAACAATATATTAGTCAATTTTAAAAATGGAATTCTTCTATTTTTTACTGATAGAAATAGATAAAAGTTGCCCAAAACTTTTATCTATTTCTACGTACTTTTAGCTCACTTTGTCAAAAGAAGTTATCTGATTTGACATTTCTGTATGTTTGATGACTATTTATATTTATTAAGGGTTTCTAAAAATGCCAAAACCGGGTCAATATGGCTTTAAATATAAAATTTAGGCAAAAATAAAACATTATTTTATAAATTTCGTGTTAAAATTTAGTGACATGAGTACAAGTATTCTTTTTTAATACCTAAGACTCTCGTCTATTTTCGGCTGTGAGTTAACAACAGTTTTTCGAGCAAAATACCAAATCAAAATTTCTAAACTCTCATTGAAGTGCTATTTACAACAATGTTGTTATGAATCACTAAAATTTTTTCGGTTAAATAAAATAAATTAAAAGTACTAATTGCTTAATAAAATAAAATAAAAATATAGCTTAGCAACAAATAATTAAAATGCCAATAGTATTTAATGAACTAAAAATGTGTAGTATTAATCAGACATTAGCAATAAATGTACTGATACTGCCATTTATTTTGTTTAATAAAATTCTTACTTGAGAAT